>NC_069416.1:7301914-7546914 GCF_026875155.1 Cherax quadricarinatus
TATGGATGGTGGGAGGGAGGGGATGACGGGATGGAGGAGGGAGGAGGTGGTGGGAGGTTGAGGGTAGGGGTGTGGGTGTTGAGATAGGGATGGTATGGATGGTGGGATGGAGGGTGGAGGGGAGGGAGGGAGGGGGGGGAGGGAGGGGGGTGGAGGTGGGGAGGAGGGAGGGAGGGAGGGAGGGAGGGAGGGAGGGAGGGAGGGGGAGGGAGGGAGGGAGGAGGGAGGGAGGGAGGGAGGGAGGGAGGGTGGGAGGGAGGGAGGGAGGAGGAAGGGAGGGAGAGGAGGGAGGGAGGGAGGGGGGGGAAGTGGGAAGGGAGGATAAGTGGATGGAGGGAGAGATCATCGCAGGGTTCAAGTGTTATTGATTGTTCAGCTCATTCCAAGCCTTATCTTACTGCCACCTACCTCCACCCTACCCTGCCACCCCAACCTGCCCCCAACCTGCCACCCCTACCTGCCACATACCTGCACCCCTACCCTGCCACCCAACCTGCCACCCTACCCTGCCACCCCTACCCTGCCACCCCTACCCTGCCACCACTACCCTGCCACCCCTACCCTGCCACCACTACCCTGCCACCCCTTCCCTGCCACCCTACCCTGCCACCACTACCCTGCCACCCATCACCCTGCCACCACTACCCTGCCACCCTACCCTGCCACCATTACCCTGCCACCACTACCCTGCCACCCCTACCCTGCCACCACTACCCTACCACCCGTACCCTGCCACCACTACCCTACCACCCCAACCCTGCCACCACTACCCTGCCACCACTACCCTGCCACCCCTACCTGTCACCCTACCCTGCCACCACTACCCATGCCCCACCCTGCCACCACTACCCTGCCACCCTACCCTGCCACCCTACCCTGCCACCCTACCCTGCCACCATCACCCTGCCACCACTACCCTGCCACCCCTACCCTGCCACCACTACCCTACCACCCCTACCCTGCCACCACTACCCTACCACCCCAACCCTGCCACCACTACCCTGCCACCCCTACCCTGCCACCACTACCCTGCCACCACTACCCTGCCACCCATCACCCTGCCACCACTACCCTGCCACCCTACCCTGGTACCACTATCCTGCCACCCTACCCTGCCACCACTACCCTGCCACCCCTACCCTGCCATCCCTACCCTGCCACCAATCACCCTGCCACCACCACCCTGCCACCCCTACCCTGCCACCACTACCCTACCACCCCTACCCTGCCACCACTACCCTACCACCCCAACCCTGCCACCACTACCCTGCCACCCCTACCCTGCCACCATACCCTGCCACACTTACCCTGCCACCCTCACCCTGCCACCACTACCCTGCCACCACCTACCCTGCCACCCTACCCTGCCACCTACCCTGCCACCCTACCCTGCCACCACTACCCTCCACCCCACCCTGCCACCCCCACCTACCCTGCCACCACTACCCTGCCACCCCCCTGCCACCTACCTGCCACCCACCCCACTACCCATGCACCCTACCCTGCCACCCATCACCTGCCACCCACCACCCTGCCACCCCCTACACCCTGCCACCAATCCACCCCGCACACCCACCACCATGCCACACCTACCCTGCCACCCATCACCTTGCCACTCACCACCCTGCCACCCCTACCTCTGATACTCACCACCCCTGTCACCCTACTGCTTCCACTCACCACCCTGCTACCCCTCACCCTGCCACGCCTCACCCTGCCATGCCACTAGCCACCCACATTCAACCCTTCCATGACGAGCACACCCACACAAACATGCCACCCCAACACTCGACACACCCTAGGATGCCACCCACAACATTCGACTACACCCTAGGATGCCACCCACAACATTCGACTACACCCTAGGATGCCACCCACAACATTCGACAACACCCTAGGATGCCACCCACAACATTCGACTACACCATAGGATGCCACCCACAACATTCGACTACACCCTAGGATGCCACCCACAACAGTAGACACTCCCCAGGATGCCACCTACAACAGTCGACCACCCTAGGATGCCACCCACAACAGTCGACACTCCCCAGGATGCCACCTACAACAGTCGACCACCCTAGGATGCCACCCACAACATTCGACTACACCCTAGGATGCCACCCACAACAGTCGACACACCCCAGGATACCACCACATAACAGTCGACACACCCCAGGATGCCACCCACAACAGTCGACACTCCCCAGGATGCCACCCACAACAGTCGACACTCCCCAGGATGCCACCCATAACAGCCGACCACCCTAGGATGCCACCCACAACAATCAATTAATACCCAGATACCTACTTTCTGCTATGTGCACAAGGGTACAAGGATCCTTGCCCATAAGTCTCCTGCCTAGGTATCGAAGTCAGGTCCTTGCGGGTTTTAGCCAGGGCTTCACCTCTAAGTAACACTGCTATGTATTATAACATATTTTCTATACCTTAACTATTTTTCAGTATTTTTCTATATCTATTCTTTTCTTTCAGTTTAAAACTATTGTTCTGAATTTTATCTTCAGTTTTTATTTATGTTGGTAACTCAGTAACATGACTGTTGTTAAAGTTACCATATGAATGTATGTTTTATGTTGTGTGTGTGTGTGTGTGTGTATGTGTGTGTGTGTGTGTGTGTGTGTGTGTGTGTGTGTGTTGTGTGTGTGTTGTGTGTTAGTGTGTGTGTGTGTGGTGTGTGTGTGTGTGTGTGTAGTGTGTGTGGTGTGTGTGTGTGTGTGTGTGTGTGTGTGTGTGTGTGTGTGTGTGTGTGTGTGTGTGTATGTGTGTGTGTGTGTGTGTGTGTGTGTGTGTGTGTGTGTGTGTGTGTGTGTTGTGTTGTGTGTGTGTGTGTGTGTGTGTGTGTGTGTGTGTGTGTGTGTGTGTGTGTGTGTGTGTGTGTGTGTGTGTGTGTGTGTGTGTGTGTGTTTGTGTTGTGTATGGTGTGTGTGTGTGTGTGTGTGTTGTGTGTGTGTGTGTGTGTGTTGTGTGTGTGTGTGTGTGTGTGCGTGTGTGCGTGCTCACCTATTTGTGGTTGCAGGGGTCGAGTCCTAGCTCCTGGCCCTGCCTCTTCACTGGCTGCTACTGGGTCCTCTCTCTTCCTGCTCCATGAGCTTTATCAAACCTCGTCTTAAAACTATGTATGGTTCCCGCCTCCACTACATCACTTTCTAGGCTATTCCACTGCCTGACAACTCTATGACTGAAGAAATACGTCCTAAGATCCCTTTGACTCATCTGAGTCTTCAACTTTCAATTGTGACCTCTTGTTTCTGTCTCCCCTCCCTGGAACATCCTGTCTTTGTCCACCTTGACTTTTCCACACAGTATTTTATATGTCGTTATCAGGTCTCCCCTGACCCTCCTGTTCTCCAGTGTCGTCAGGCCGATTTCCCTTAACCTTTCTTCACATGACATTCCCCTTAGCTCTGGAACTAACCTTGTCACAAACCTTTGCACTTTCTCTAATTTGTTGACGTGCTTGATCAAGTGCGAGTTCCAAACAGGTGCTGCATACTCCAGTATGGGCCTGACGTACACGGTGTACAGTGTTTTGAACGATTCCTTACTAAGGTATCGGAACGCTGTTCTCAGGTTTGCCAGGCGCCCATATGTTGCACCAGTTATCTGGTTGATGTGTGCTTCCGGAGACATGGTCGGTGTTATACTCACCCCAAGATCTTTCTCTTTGAGCGAAGTTTGCAGTCTTTGGCCACCTAGCCTATACTCCGTCTGCGGTCTTCTGTGCCCTTCCCCGATCTTCATGACTTTGCATTTGGTGAGGTTAAATTCGAGAAGCCAGTTGCTGGACCAGGTGTCCAGTCTGTCCAGGTCTCTTTGAAGTCCTGCCTGATCCTCATCTGATTTAATTCTCCTCATTAACTTCACATCATCTGCAGACATGTGTGTGTGTGTGTGTGTGTGTGTGTGTGTGTGTGTGTGTGTGTGTGTGTGTGTGTGTGTGTGTGTGTGTGTGTGTGTGTGTGTGTGTGTGTATGTGTGTGTATGTGTGTGTATGTGTGTGTGTGTGTATGTGTGTGTATGTGTATGTGTATGTGTGTGTGTATGTGTGTGTGTGTGTGTATGTGTGTGTGTGTGTGTGTGTGTGTGTGTGTGTGTGTGTGTGTGTGTGTGTGTGTGTGTGTGTGTGTGTGTGTGTGTGTGTGTCTGTGTGTGTGTGTGTGTGTGTGTATGCATTTATGTATGTATGCAATAAGATCACAGTAAACAGGTGATTTCAGAATATGCAAAACAACCACTCTGAAAGAATAGAAAAATTCCAAGCGCTTTCGTGACTACTCACATTATCAAGGAACTATGAAAGTAAAGCATCCAAGGAAGCTATATAAGGGGTCTGGCCAACACCTCACTATCAGATCCCAAAACGGTTAAACACCTGACGCGCGCCGGCCCAACTGGACAGGTCCTTTGCACAACTCACCAATAAACTATTCTACCCAAGAAAATTTAAAAATTATTATTTGTCCAGTGTATTATTAAATTCTTCCCAAATTCTATTAATTATAAATGGATCTAATTTATATAAACCAAAGGAAATATTCATATTATTGTCAAAACTGCTTTTTATGAAACAAGATTCAATTATATTCCTGTCGACCATGGACTTGGTTGATACTACTTTCTCAGCTTTTTGAAAATCAATTGGATGGTTAAAATCTCTTACATGAATTAATAGAGCATTGGAATCTTGTCCAGTTCTAATGCTATATTTATGTTGTTTTAATCTTAGTTCAAGATTTTTACCAGTTTGACCGTAATAAACTTTATCGCAAATTTTACAAGGAATCTTATAGACACATCCGTCAGCATTTTGGGGGGACTTCTTTATCAAAAGTTTTTTTACTGTATCAAGATTTTTGAATACAACTTTAATATTAAAAGTCTTAGGAAGAGAAGGCATATCAACCAAGTTTTCATGGTAAGGGAGAACCAACATATTTTTAGTTGAATAAGGCTGGTTGCCCCTTTTTGGATTATAAAAAGTGTTTCTAGCAACTTTAAAAGATTTATCAATTACATTTCTTGGGTATTTTAAATCATTACCTATTTCATAAATTTTGGATATTTCCTCATCTATGAACTCAGGACTACAAATTCGTAAAGCTCTCAAAAACATCGATGAGAAAACAGACAGTTTGACTCTATCTTGATGCGAGGAATAATAGTGGACATAGGAACAGTTATTTGTAGGTTTTCTGTAAATTTCCTAATCATATATCTTTTGTTTCACAGTTTTCTTCTGCACTGATCAAGTCCCACAAGTTAAAAATTCGACTTAATTTTTAAAAAAAAAAATTTAAATGAACAAGTTCTGCCCAAGTCTCTTTTACCCAATGCTCCTTGAATGAGAGATCGTCCTTTTGTCTTTTATGAAAAATTATTTTTCAGAAACATTTTGAAATAACTAAAATACGGAGAAGGAAGCATTCAAAATATTGAAAAAACAAAAAATTCTCTTTTAATCAGGCCTTTCCATCAGAATGGAAACACGATGTTGGATCTTGCAAAATAAACCAGAAGAATTTGAAATGAAAAAGACAAACTAAAAGAAAAATTAGAAATTTTTTTTAAAAATAGTGATTGGAAAAAAAGCTGCTAATAACAATTTTGAAATTAACTTATCAATGATATTTTAGACAAACATCAAGTGTTCTGGTTTTGGGCCAAAGTTTTGCAATTAAAAAAAACTTAAAAATTTAAAATTTGCAAAAGCCTTTTGTAACTTTAAAAAAATTTTTGATTACCTCTGATAAATTTTATAGTAAAAAGAATGGTATATGCTCATTTTAAAAACCCAAACATTCCCAATTGCCCCAAAGTTTTTTTAAAGTTTTTATATACATTTAATAGCAAAAAAAATTTGCGCCTTATAAAAGCAGAAAAAATAAATGCAATAGAATTATAAAAGAAAAGTTCCAAGAAAAATGAAAAATCTCTTAGATTACTAAAAACCTTTTTTCTAAAACTTAGGAAAAATCCCATAGAAAACCGTTAACAGAAATTTCAAAAAAAAATAAAACTTCTACTGAAAGGCAAATATGAATTAGTCAAAAATTTTACTTCCATAATCCATTTTTTACCTTAATGTAGGGACTAAAAAAAACACAAACCAGGGAATCCAGTCAGCCAATTATTAGCCCTTTTAGGTCAGTTTCATTAATTACCCAAATGGCTTGTTGATATTTTGGCCCTATTGTTGGCAAAATTTCTAATTTTAATTTTAAAAAAACAACATGATTGGTTGAAAAATTAAGCCCCTTTGATGACTTAAATGATTTTAACATGGTTGGTTTTGATGTTACTTCCTTTTTTACGAAGTTCCTGTTGATGTTTTTTAAAGTTTTTTCTGAAAAACTCTTTAACTATATTTACCTTGCCATTCCTATATCTTTAAATTTTTAAACTTTGCATTGTTGTGCAAAATTTGTATTTAATGAAAAATTTTTCACCAGAATTTGGTTTTGGAGTGGGGAAACCCTTTTTCACCTGTTCTTAGTAACCTATAAGGGAATTTTTTGAACAATTTCTTAAACAATCCTCCCTAATAGAGCTAAATGGTTCAGTTTTGTTTAGTTTTTTGTGTCTTTCCCAAAAAAATGTAGATTACCCCATTTCCTTTGGGAAAAATTAAAATACTTACCCCCATTTAAAAACTTTAGGGGTTTTGAAGAAAATAATCTTGCCTTTCAAAATTTTTAAAAAAAAAATTTTAAGGGTAAAATGAATTAAATTTAAATTTACAGAAAACCAAAAAATAACTTTTCCCAAATGTCCAATTTTTCCCTCGCATCAAGATGAGTAAAACTGTTGTTTTTTCTAAGTTTTGGCGCTTTACGAATTTGTGTCCTGAGTTATAGATAAAAAATTCCAAAATTTATAAAAAGGGTAATGATTTAAAATACCCAAGAAATGTAATTGATAATTTTTAAATTTGTAGAAATACTTTTACAACCAAAAAGGGAAACCCCCTTATTCAAAAATAAAAAAATTTGGTTCCCTTTTCCCCAAAAAAACTTGGGTTTATACGCCTTCTCTTTTTAAAACTTTTAATTTAAAATTTTATTAAAAAAACTTGATAAATAAAAAAACTTTGATAAAAAATTCCCCCAAAAAAGCGGGATGGTCTATAAGATTCCTTTTAAAAAATTTTCGATAAGTTTTTTTACGGTCAAACTGGGAAAAATTCGAATAAAATAAGATAAGTAAGGATAAGTTTTGTTCGGATTTTAAAAACCCGGGGGGTTAGCCACCCCGGATAACCCCAAAAAACAGGCGTCTCGAGGGCTGTCTACTTATTTCCATGGGGGGCCTTTAAACTTGTCCCCCAGGATGCGACCCCACCCGTCGACTAACACCCCGTACTTTTTGCGTAGGTGAACAGGGGCAAAGGGGTTTAAAGGGAAAAGTGTCGAAATTTTCCACCCCCCCCCGGGAATCGAAACCCCGGGGCCCTCCCGGTGTGAGGGGGAGCTTTTGATTTAAAAAACATAAATATAGCATTTGAAATGGGGCAAGTTCCCAAAGCTTATTTATTCATGTAAGAGATTTTAACCATCCAAAGATTTTTTAAAAAATTGAAAGTAGTTCAGCAAGCCATGGTCGACAGGAAATAATTTAAAACTTGTTTCATAAAAAAAAAGTTTTGACAAAAAAATAAATATTTTTTTTGGTTTTATAAATTGATCCATTTTTAAATTAAAAAAATTTTGGGGAAAAAATTTAATAATACACTGGACAAAAAATAATTTTTAAATTTTTTTTGGGTAAATATTTTTTTGGTGATTGTGCAAAGGACCTGCCGTTTTGGGCCCGGGGCGTGTCGGGTTTACCCCTTTTGGGATCTGTAGTGAGGTTTGGCCAGACCCCCTTCCCGGTGCTTTTCTTTAAAAGTTTCCTTGATAAGTGGTAGCCGAAAACCTTGGAATTTCTTTTCTTTCAGGTGGGTTTTTTTGCTTATGTTGTAGTTCCCCCATTTTTTACTCCCCATTTGTGGTTTTCAGGGGGTTGGGCATCCCCTGGCCCGCCCCCTTTTACTGATCGCTACCAGGTCCTCTTCTCCCTGCTCCCCCGGCTTTTTCATACCGTTTTTTAAAATATTATGGTTCCTGCCTCCACTACATCACTTGCCCGACTATTCCCCTTCCTGCAACTTTGACTAAAGAAATACTTCCCAACACTCTGACCATCCGAGTCTTTAGCTTCCAAATTTTACCCTTTTGTTGTTTCCATCTCGGAACATCCTTTTCCGTCCACCTTCTAATTCCCCGCAGGGTTTTTTTATATCTTACAGTCCCTTAACCCTCCTGTCCCATGTCGCAGGCCCATTTCCCCTTTAAACCTTTTTCCCCGCAGGAAATTTCCCTTAGCCGCTGTATATATGTTTTGTATGTATTATGTATGTAGTTGTATGTATGTCATGCAGGGATGTACGTATGCATGTGTTTTTGTTTCACGATAATGAATGCAGTGTATGATAAGTAAGTTGTTTTCGTAATGAATCCACTTTGAGAAAAAGAACAGAAAGTAAGGGACCTATTGTATTCCGGCCCACCCAAACCCTCTTCGTTATTAGAGGCATCGTGTGGATTCACTTGTGTGTTGGGTATTAGTTAGATTGAGTGGGGGGGTGGGGGGGAGTGGGTGGGGGGGATTTTTAGTCGTGTATATTCTAACAAATTAAAAACTTGTCTAGTACTGTAGTACAATTAGGCCCTTCCTGACGTGTGTTTTGTGTGTGTGTTTTGTGTGGGTGTTTTTTGGTTTAAATTTAAAAAGTAAAAAAAATTTTTTTAAAAAGGAATTACCGACAAAATGTTAAGTAAAAGGACACCGTGCATTTAACGTGGCATTTTTTTTTGTGGCAACGTTTCGGTCTGGGCTTCGCAAACGTTACCATTTGGGTTGACAAAACCTGGAGAGCGAAACGTTTTACAGTGAAACGTTTCCCTTTTCTTGTTGCATCTGTCCCATTTTTCAAAAATTTGGGATCTTTATCCAGGAAACGTTTCGCCAGCCCTGTCTTCTTCAGTCCAAAAAAAGATCGTTTTATAAAAAATCTCAGGTCACCGTGAAGGGAAAGAAGAGACAAGGTCAGAACCCTCCCTTACTTCCCTAAAAGGATCACGAGAAAGAGTAACAAGTTTATTAAAAGGGACCATGAACAGTTAAAAAATTTCATACTAGTAACAATGTTTAAAAGACCTAGGATAACCCAAAAAGTCAGACGCAGTGACTTATTTCTACTGGGGTAATTGAAAAAGACTGAAGAAAATCGCAATTAAATAATGGTATCGAATCCCTCTTGATGACCTCACGAACCACTTTCAAGCCACTGGTGTAATCGCTGGAATCCTTTGAAGTCCCGGGGAGCTCCTTACGGAGATTGACGGCTCCCAAAATGCACCACACCGACCAGAGGTATAAATGGAGAGAGGCAGACGGGGTGAGGATCAGTGGTGCTCGCACAGTGTTAGGGGGAGTGTTGCTGCTCCACCTCCCGCTCGCTCTGAATTAAAAACTTTGTAGCATGTGATTATTCTAAATGCATCACAGTTTCCAGGATTTTCGTCGTCAAAGTTCTCCATACTCTGAAAATGAAGTGACGAACCTCAAAAATACACATTTAGGTGTTTTTGAAAAGACTATTTCCGAGCGATGGTGTTTGTATTAGTACTGAGTGTACAATATGTGTGTGTGTCTGACTGGATAGTAACTGGACCGGTGACCAGGGAATTATAACATCTGCAGCAATTAACAAGGTAATCAATAAAACTGGTTTATAAACACCATATATATATTATTGTACCCACGGAACAAGTGGTATTGATCAATAACAACACTGCAGAAAGAAAGATCGCAGTCAACAGGATTCGAAACTACTACTGGGGACTGTCAAGATTCCCAGGCAGCGCTCTAGTCCACTCGGTCACACAAATGCCACATGGACTAGGCAGCCTGGTTTACAAGCCATGTTTCTTTCCTGTGAACCAGGCTGCCCAGTCTATGTGGCATTTGTGTGGCCGAGTGGACTAGAGCGCTGCCTGGGAATCTTGACAGTCCCCAGTAGTAGTTTCGAATCCTGTTGACTGCGATCTTTCTTTGTATATACCCGCTTGTTTCTGCGTTCATATACACACGAAATTATTTGTAAACATTATCTCTATGTCCACAGCAGGACTCAAACCTGCAAACTCTGCAACAGAGTGCACAGTACTCTGGCGTCGTGGATAAAGTACTGTGTACTCTGCCGACCTGGAGTCTACCTGGAGAGTATTCCGGGGATCAACGCCCCCGCGGCCAGGTCCACGACCAGGCCTCCCGGTGGATCAGGGCCTGATTAACTAGACTGTTACTGCTGGCCGCACATAGTTCCACGAACGAACCACAGCCCAGGCTGATCCGGAACTGACTTTAGGTATCTGTCCAGCTCCCTCTTGAAGACGACCAGGAATCTATTGGTAATGCCCCTTATGGCTGGTGCGAGGCTGTTGAAACAGCCTTGGGCCCCGGACATTTATTGTGTTTTCTCTTAGTGTACTAATGGCGCCCCTACTTTTCACTGGGGGTATGTTGCATCGCCTGCCAAGTCTTTTACTTTCGTAGGGAGTGATTTGTGTGCAGATTAGGAACCAGTCCCTCCAGGATCTTGCAGGTGTAGATTATGATGTATCTCTCTCGCCTGCGCTCCAGTGAGTACAAATCAAGTGCTTCCAAGCGTCCCCAGTAGTTAAGGTGTTTGATGGAACTGATACGTGCAGTAAAGGTTCTCTGCTACCAGCCTTGGCCTGTGGAAAGTCCGTTTCACACGAGGCCGGTTCGATCCCGGCGGGGAATCATTCGAGACTTGCTTCTGTTTCCTGTTACTCTAGCACAATAGGTCCTGGAGATATTTCATAGTGTGTCCACTTGCGGGAGATTAACCCCAATGGTAGTTAGACATGGAACTGATACGTGCATGAAGCTTTCTTGGGGGTGTCCTGGGGCTAACCTCCGGCTTCACAATCCGACGGAAATCGTTCATTCTGCTTGGATCATTTGCACTTTACCTTACCTGATGGATGTCTGTTCACGTATAGCCAAATAGGTACCGGAGAAACGATTTAAAGGATCATACTGGCTTGGCACTCTGTCTTGTGTTGGAGTCGAAATTTCGTTCGGATTTAAGACCCCGAGGGTTAGCACCCAGAAGCCCAGATAGCACGTGACTTATCTGGGTTATCCTGGGTGCTAACCTTCCGGGGTTTAATATTCCCCAAAATCGACCTACTCTATCTACTAGACTCCAATGTTACCTCCCTTTGAAGGTGAAATGTACAGTAGTTAAGGAAAGTGTGAAAATGCGACTCCGAAAGGTCATACGGCTCTCGCTTGTCTGGATTTACTCATTAGCACAGCCTCATCCTATTAGTTTCCTCGCAGATGTGATAGTGGCATTGTTGTGGTCCTTGAAGGTGAGATCCTCGGACATTACCACTCCCAAGTCCTTCACATAACTTTTCCACTCTATTGTGTGATTAGAGTTTGTAGTATACTCAATTCTAGTTATTATTTCCTCCAGTTTTCCATAACGGAGTAGTTGGAATTTGTCTTCAGTGAACATCACATTGTTTTCCGTTGCCCATTGGAAAACTTGGTTTACATCTTCATGGAGATTTGCCGTGTCCTCAATGGAAGACACTCTCATGCAGATCCTAGAATAGTCTGCATGAGAATAATATGAGGATGAGGAACAGGATAGGGGCGAATACTGTGCCTTGTGGAACAGAGCCCTTCACTGTGGCACCTTCCGATTTAATTCTATTTACTACTCCTCTGTGTTCGATTGGTTAGAAAGTTGAAGATCCATCTGCTCACTTTGCCAGTTATCCCTTCAGCACGCATTTTGTGTGCTATTACGCATTGATCGCACTTGTCGAAGGCTCTTGCAAAAACTGAGTATACTACATCTGCATTTTGTTTCTTTTCCAGTACATCCAAGACCATACCATAGTGGTCCAGGAGTTGCGAGAGGCAGGAGTGATCTGCTCTGAACCCATGTTGCCCTGGATTGTGCAACTGTTCGGAGTCCAAGTGGTTTGCAATCCTACTTCTTAGACTCTTTCAAAGACTTTTATGATGTGGAATGTTAAGAGCTATTGGTCTATAGTTCTTAGCTATTGCTTTGCTGCCACCTTTATGGAGTGAAATCTCACCTGTGTCTATGCTCCTTCTCCATAGCATCCTTAGGGCCCGTAAGAGAGGTTTCTTGCAGTTCTTAATGAACAGAGTTCCACGAGTCTGGGCCTGGGGCTGAGTGCATGGGTATGTTGTGAATGGCTTTCTCAAAGTCTAGTGGAGTTAGGGTTATGTCAGAAATTTGGCATACAGAGACAGGGTTTTGAGGTTCATTCATGAAAAAATTATTTGGATTGTCTATCTTTAGACTGATTAGTGGTTCGCTAAACACAGAGTCGTAATGAGATTTCAGTATCTCACTCATTTCTTTGTTGTCATCTGTATAGTATCCATCTTGTCTGAGCCGGGGCCTTATACTAGATGTGGTTTTTGCCTTGTTTTTGGCATATGAAAAGAACCATTTCGAATATCTTTAAATTTCACTAATCACTTTTAGCACCTCTTGTCTCTCCTGGATCTATGGTCTTTTAACTAAAGCTCAATATTTTTACTTCCCATGGTTAGCGCTTCCGTCCTGTGGTCTGGTGCAGAGTTTACACCTTTCCCGAGTTCTGGATGAAGTAGAGACATGTGTGTGTGGTGTGTGTCTCACCTGTGAGTTTGCAGGGTCCGAGTCCAAGCTCCTGGCCCCGTGTATGTCGTGTATGTGGGGTTGTGTGTGTGTGTGTGTGTTGTGTGTGTGTGTGTGTGTTTTGTGTGTGTGTGTGTGTGGTGTGTGTGTGTGTGGTGTGCCGGATAGGTAAAACTTGCGATTTTAGCTTAAATACCAACGCTCTTCTTGCCGAATAAGGCAAGGGAAAATTTGTGTATGCAATAATTTCGCAAAAATCATTCTGAACCTAACGAAAAAAAATGTATTTCATTGTGTCTATTTATTATTAAATTAATGCAAACTTATCTAAAATATATTTAGTTAGATTAGGCAAAATTAAATTGCGCTTGTTATAATAAGGTTAGGTAAGTTATCTAAGGTGCTTTTGTTAAAAAATATTAATTTTAACATTAACATAAAGGAAAAATATGTATCTTTAAACGTATAAGAGAAAATTTTAGAAAGGACTTAATTTTAAATGAGTTCTTGCTAATTGACCAATTTTACCTATTCGGCACGATATTATATATATATAAAATATATATATATATATATATATATATATATATATATATATATATATTTTTATATAATATATATATATATATATATATATTATATATATATATATTATATATTATTTTTTTTTTTATTGTCACACTGGCCGATTCCCACCAAGGCAGGGTGGCCCGAAAAAAGAAAAACTTTCACCATCATTCACTCCATCACTGTCTTGCCAGAAGGTGCTTTACACTACAGTTTTTTAAACTGCAACATTAACACCCCTCCTTCAGAGTGCAGGCACTGTACTTCCCATCTCCAGGACTCAAGTCCGGCCTGCCGGTTTTCCCTGAACCCCTTCATAAATGTTACTTGCTCACACACCCCAACAGCACGTCAAGTATTAAAAACCATTTGTCTCCATTCACTCCCATCAAACACGCTCACGCATACCTGCTGGAAGTCCAAGCCCCTCGCACACAAAACCTCCTTTATCCCCTCCCTCCAACCTTTCCTAGGCCGACCCCTACCCCGCCTTCCTTCCACTACAGACTGATACACTCTTGAAGTTATTCTGTTTCGTTCCATTCTCTTTTACATGTCCGAACCACCTCAACAACCCTTCCTCAGCCCTCTGGACAACAGTTTTGGTAATCCCGCACCTCCTCCTAACTTCCAAACTACGAATTCTCTGCATTATATTCACACCACACATTGCTCTCAGACATGACATCTCCACTGCCTCCAGCCTTCTCCTCGCTGCAAAATTCAAACACCCATGCTTCACACCCATATAAGAGCGTTGGTAAAACTATACTCTCATACATTCCCCTCTTTGCTCCAAGGACAAAGTTCTTTGTCTCCACAGACTCCTAAGTGCACCACTCACCCTTTTCCCCTCATCAATTCTATGATTCACCTCATCTTTCATAGACCCATCCGCTGACATGTCAACTCCCAAAATCTGAATACATTCACTCCTCCATACTCTCTCCCTCCAATCTGATATCCAATCTTTCATCACCTAATCTTTTTGTTATCCTCATAACCTTACTCTTTCCTGTATTCACTTTCAATTTTCTTTTGCACACCCTACCAAATTCATCCACCAATCTCTGCAACTTCTCTTCAGAATCTCCAAGAGCACAGTATCATCAGCAAAGAGCAACTGTGACAACTCCCACTTTATGTGTGATTCTTTATATTTTAACTCCACGCCTCTTGCCAAGACCCTCGCATTTACTTCTCTTACAAAACCCCATCTATAAATATATTAAACAACCACGGTGACATCACACATCCTTGTCTAAGGCCTACTTTTACTGGGAAATAATTTCCCTCTTTCCTACATACTCTAACTTGAGCCTCACTATCCTCGTAAAAACTCTTCACTGCTTTCAGTAACCTACCTCCTACACCATACACCTGCAACATCTGCCACATTGCCCCCCTATCCACCCTGTCATACACCTTTTCCAAATCCATAAATGCCACAAAGACCTCTTTAGCCTTATCTAAATACTGTTCACTTATATGTTTCACTGTAAACACCTGGTCCACACACCCCTACCTTTCCTAAAGCCTCCTTGTTCATCTGCTATCCTATTCTCCGTCTTACTCTTAATTCTTTCAATAATAACTCTACAATACACTTTGCCAGGTATACTCAACAGACTTATCCCCTATAATTTTTGCACTCTCTTTTATCCCCTTTGCCTTTATACAAAGGAACTATGCATGCTCTCTGCCAATCCCTAGGTACCTTACCCTCTTCCATACATTTATTAAATAATTGCACCAACCACTCCAAAACTATATCCCCACCTGCTTTTAACATTTCTATCTTTATCCCATCAATCCCGTCTGCCTTACCCCCTTTCATTTTACCTACTGCCTCACGAACTTCCCCCACACTCACAACTGGCTCTTCCTCACTCCTACAAGATGTTATTCCTCCTTGTCCCTATACACGAAATCACAGCTTCCTATCTTCATCAACATTTAACAATTCCTCAAAATATTCCCTCCATCTTCCCAATACCTCTAACTCTCCATTTAATAACTCTCCTCTCCTATTTTTAACTGACAAATCCATTTGTTCTCTAGGCTTTCTTAACTTGTTAATCTCACTCCAAAACTTTTCTTATTTTCAACAAAATTTGTTGATAACATCTCACCCACTCTCTCATTCGCTCTCTTTTTACATTGCTTCACCACTCTCTTAACCCCCTCTTTTTCTCCATATACTCTTCCCTCCTTGCATCACTTCTACTTTGTAAAAACTTTTCATATGCTAACTTTTTCTCCCTTACTACTCTCTTCACATCATCAATTCCACCAATCGCTCCTCTTCCCTCCCGCACCCACTTTCCTGTAACCACAAACTTCTGCTGAACACTCTAACACTACATTTTTAAACCTACCCCCATACCTCTTCGACCCCATTGCCTATGCTCTCATTAGCCCATCTATCCTCCAATAGCTGTTTATATCTTACCCTAACTGCCTCCTCTTTTAGTTTATAAACCTTCACCTCTCTCTTCCCTGATGCTTCTATTCTCCTTGTATCCCATCTACCTTTTACTCTTAGTGTAGCTACAACTAGAAAGTGATCTGATATATCTGTGGCCCCTCTATTTAAACATGTACATCCTGAAGTCTACTCAACAGTCTTTTATCTACCAAAATATATATATATCTATATATATATATATATATTATATATATATATATATATATATGCAAAACAACCCTATAAAAATAGAGAAATCCAAGCCTTCGTACTACTCACATTATCAATCCTGATAATGTGAGTAGTCACGAAAGGCTTGGAATTTCTCTATTTTTTCAGTGTTGTTGGGCATATTCTGAAATCCACCTGTTTACTGTGATCTTATTGCATAGAGTAATATATATAAATATAATTAATATATATAATTATATTAAATATAATATTATTAGATTAAATTATATATATAATATATAACGAAATTGTGTGGATGAAAAACCATGTGGAGCTAAGGAGTATATAAAGAGATAAAGAATAAGAATAGATAAATTTAGAGTAGGGAGCGTATAGCGAAAGCTGGATAAAAACATCAGGATAAGAGCAAACAAGAAGGGAGAAAAATAGAGGCAGCAATACAAATAGAATAAGAGCAATACAGGAAAGATAAGAGCATTGGGAGGATAAGAACAATAAAGAAGATAAAGTAGAGCAGGATAAGAGCACTAAAGAGTTTGACTTAGGTAAAGTTCCGAGTGTTAGAGCCGGCCTCTTATCCAGCCAGTCTGGCAACTCAGGTCCCGCAACACAGAGGTCAGTGGTCCGTGACCGTCACCCCAGATGGTCAGTCAGGTCCCACAACACAGAGGTCAGTGGTCCGTGACCGTCACCCCAGCTGGTCAGTCAGGTCCCACAACACAGAGGTCAGTGGTCCGTGACCGTCACCCCAGTTTTTTCAGTCGGGTTCCCAAAAAAACAGGGGGTCAGTGGTCCGGACCGTCCCCCCAGCGGGGTTTCATTTCAGGTCCCAACCCCGGGGTTAAAGGGCCCGTGACCGCCCACCCCAGGGGTCATTCAGGTCCCCCACAACACAAGGGGGGGGGCCAGGGGTTTCCGGACCGTCCCCCCAGGGGCTTCGGGTCCCACAACACAGGGTCAGTGGCCGTGACCGCCACCCCAGGGGTCATTTCGGGTTCCCACCCCAGAGGCAGGGGTCCGTGACCGTAAACCCATGGGTCAGCGGGTTTCCCCCCAAAACAGAGGTAGTGGTCCGTGACCGTCCCCCCCAGCTGGTCAGTAGGTCCCCCCAACACAAAAATTTTGGGTCCTGACCGCCACCCCCCTGGTCAGTCAGGCCCTCCCAAAAACAGAGGTCGTGGTCCGGGACCGTCACCCAGCAGGTCAGCACCCCTCCCAACACAGGGGGTAAATGGTCCGTGCCGCCCCCAGCTGATCACAAGTCCGGGGACCGAAACCCTTTGTCTACCTGGATTCGATTTGGGGGCCCAATCCCCCCCCCTGACCCGGTCTGGGCCCAGCCCTCCGGGTTTTTGCCGCCCTGATCCCCCGGGTGTTACCCCCGCACCTTGTTAAAACCCAATTCCTCGCTGTCGAAAAAGATCCCGGCACTAGTCCCAAAACTGAATTTTGGGGCCCCAATCCATGCTAATAAAATCTTTTTGACCCCTTTGTGTTGGCGCTAATTCCCCTTTTTGGGTTAAATATTAACCTTTAATTTCAAGGGTGCTGTAGACCCCCCCCCCAACGGGGTGCACAAGCACGTTAAGAGACAAAAAAATAAGGTCGGGGGCCCAGACTTTTTAAATGCCTCCCAGCATCCAAAAAGGGGGTTTAAACAATAACCCCTGGCACCCAAAGCGGAATGGACAAGCCCCTAAATGGGTTTACCTGCCCAAGGGGTTTGTGGTTTCTTTCGTTAAATTGCGGCACCCACAAAACCACCCGGTTTGATCGGCTCGATCCACCGGGGGCCCTGGTCACAGCCCGGGCCGGGGGGGCTTTGACCCCCCGGAACTCTTTTCCAGGAAAAACTCTAGGCCCAGGTAAACGGATTTAGCGCTTCGTTTTTTGAGTTCAGCGACAGCTGGATGTTTTTTTAGGGGAAAAAGGAAAAGCCATGAGGGGTATCTCTGGGATGACCCCCTAAAAACTTTTCTTCCCCTCTTCCAGTCTTCAACAGATTCATCAAGGTTTGGGGGAACTGATTCCCTCTTCTTTTTATAAAATTTTTCAGTCTTCAAATTATTTCATAAAAATATGTTTTTTGGGAAATAAACCAATTCCCCAAAAACTTTTACTTTAAAGTTTTCTCAATGTTGAAATTTGTGCCCAATTTTCTTTTCCCACTAAACATATCCCACAATAATACCCCCACTAACATACCCCCAATATAAAATCCCACTATACATACCCCACAATTTTTTTTTTTTTTTAAACCCCCCCAAAAACTTCCCCACAAAATATTCCCCTATACATACCCCCACAAATTTATCCCACTATACTTACCCCACAATATAAAACCCACTTTACATACCCCAAATTATTCCCACTAAACATATCCCCACAATAAATATCCCACATAAAATACCCCAATAAAATATCCCACAAACCATATCCCCCCAATATAAATCCACTAAACATTTTCCCAAAATTTTAATACCCCCACAAAAATCCCCAATTTTTCCCCAAAATATAATTTTATATATCCCACTAAACATATCCCACAATAAAACCCACTTTACATTTTCCCACAATATTTTTTAACCACTATACATATCCCACATATATATCCCACTATAAAAATTTCCCAAAATATATATCCCACTAAAAAAAACCCCACAATAATATCCCACAAAACATACCCCACAAAATATATCCCACTATAAAACCCCACAATATAAACCCACAAAACATACCCCAAAATTTAAATCCACTAACATATCCCACAAAATAAAAACCCACAAACATACCCCACAAAAAAACCCCACAATACATATCCCAAAAATTTTACCCACATACATTTTCCCAAAAATTAAAAATACCCCACTAAACATATCCCACAAAATAATCCCCTATAAAAAATCCCACAAAAATATTTTCCCACAATAATTCCCAAAATAAAATTTTCCCCATTTTTTTTTTTTTTCCCACTATACAAACCCCACAAAATAAAACCCCCACTATCCCTATCCCAAAATATAACCCCACTAACAAAATCCCACAAATATAACCCACTATCCCAAAATCCCAAAATATAAATATCCCACAATACATACCCACAAATAAATCCCACTATACATATCCCACAAAAATAAAATCCCCTATACATATCCCAAAATTTTAAAATCCCATATAATACCCCAAAACAAAAAATTATAACCCACTATCCAACCCCAATTATTTCCCACTATACAATCCCAAAAATAAATCCCCCACTAACATACCCACAATAATAAAACCACTAAACATACCCCAAACAATATATATCCACAATAATTTTCCCCCCAATAAAAAATCCCACTTTTAATATCCCACAAAAATTATCCCACTATACATATCCCACAATATATATCCCACTATACATATCCCACAATATATATCCCACTATACATATCCCACAATATATATCCCACTATATATCCCAAAAACATAAAATCCCACAAAAATAATCCCAAAAAATATAATCCCACAATATATATCCCACAATATATATCCCACTATACATATCCCACAATATATATCCCACTATACATATCCCACAATATATATCCCACTATACATATCCCACAATATATATCCCACTATACATATCCCACAATATATATCCCACAATATATATCCCACAATATATATCCCACAATATATATCCCACTATACTATCCCATTCTAAGGGATACAGGAAAGTAAGTTTATTCAGGTAAACATACACATAAATACAGTTACATAAATTATCAGCCACCAGCAATAATGGGCATTATGGGAAGACCCCTGGTTGTCTTCAAGAGGGAGCTGGACAGATACCTGGTTGTCTTCAAGAGGGAGCTGGACAGATACCTGTTGTCTTCAAGAGGAGCTGGACAGATACCTGGTTGTCTTCAAGAGGGAGCTGGCAGTTTACCTGGTTGTCTTCAGAGGAGACTGGACAGATACCTGGTTGTCTTCAAGGGGAGCTGGACAGATACCTGGTTGACTTCAAGAGGGAGCTGGACAGATACCTGGTTGTCTTCAAGAGGGAGCTGGACAGATACCTGGTTGTCTTCAAGAGGGAGCTGGACAGATACCTGGTTGTCTTCAAGAGGGAGCTGGACAGATACCTGGTTGTCTTCAAGAGGGAGCTGGACAGATCCTGGTTGTCTTCAAGAGGGAGCTGGACAGATACCTGGTTGTCTTCAAGAGGGAGCTGGACAGATACCTGGTTGTCTTCAAGAGGGAGCTGGACAGATACCTGGTTGTCTTCAAGAGGGAGCTGGACAGATACCTGGTTGTCTTCAAGAGGAGCTGGACAGATACCTGGTTGTCTTCAAGAGGGAGCTGGACAGATACCTGGTTGTCTTCAAGAGGGAGCTGGACAGATACCTGGTTGTCTTCAAGAGGGAGCTGGACAGATACCTGGTTGTCTTCAAGAGGGAGCTGGACAGATACCTGGTTGTCTTCAAGAGGGAGCTGGACAGATA
The DNA here is from genome assembly GCF_026875155.1 of Cherax quadricarinatus. Taxonomy (NCBI): domain Eukaryota; kingdom Metazoa; phylum Arthropoda; class Malacostraca; order Decapoda; family Parastacidae; genus Cherax; species Cherax quadricarinatus. Next base: position 7,322,403 of record NC_069416.1, read on the forward strand.
CCTGGTTGTCTTCAAGAGGGAGCTGGACAGATACCTGGTTGTCTTCAAGAGGGAGCTGGACAGATACCTGGTTGTCTTCAAGAGGGAGCTGGACAGATACCTGGTTGTCTTCAAGAGGGAGCTGGACAGATACCTGGTTGTCTTCAAGAGGGAGCTGGACAGATACCTGGTTGTCTTCAAGAGGGAGCTGGACAGATACCTGGTTGTCTTCAAGAGGGAGCTGGACAGATACCTGGTTGTCTTCAAGAGGGAGCTGGACAGATACCTGTTGTCTTCAGAGGGAGCTGGACAGATACCTGGTTGTCTTCAAGACGGAGCTGGACAGATACCTGGTTGTCTTCAAGAGGGAGCTGGACAGATACCTGGTTGTCTTCAAGAGGGAGCTGGACAGATACCTGGTTGTCTCAAGAGGGAGCTGGACAGATACCTGGTTGTCTTCAAGAGGAGCTGGACAGAAAACCTGGTTGTCTTCAAGAGGGAGCTGGACAGATACCTGTGTTGTCTTAAAGAGGGAGCTGGACAGATACCTGGTTGTCTTCAAGAGGAGCTGGACAGATACCTGGTTGTCTTCAAGAGGGAGCTGGACAGTTTACCTGGTTGTCTTCAAGAGGGAGCTGGACAGATACCTGGTTGTCTTCAAGAGGAGCTGGACAGATACCTGTTGTCTTCAAGAGGGAGCTGGACAGATACCTGTTGTCTTCAAGAGGGAGTGGACAGATACCTGGTTGTCTTCAAGAGGGAGCTGGACAGATACCTGGTTGTCTTCAAGAGGGAGCTGGACAGATACCTGGTTGTCTTCAAGAGGGAGCTGGACAGATACCTGGTTGTCTTCAAGAGGAGCTGGACAGATACCTGGTTGTCTTCAAGAGGAGCTGGACAGATACCATGGTTGACTTCAAGAGGGAGCTGGACAGATACCTGGTTGTCTTCAAGAGGAGCTGGACAGATACCTGGTTGTCTTCAAAGGGAGCTGGACAGATACCTGGTTGTCTTCAAGAGGGAGCTGGACAGATACCTGGTTGTCTTCAAGAGGGAGCTGGACGATACCTGTTGTCTTCAAGAGGGAGCTGGACAGATACCTGGTTGTCTTCAAAAAGGATCTGGAAGATACCTGGTTGTCTTCAAGAGGGAGCTGGACAGATACCTGGTTGTCTTCAAGAGGGAGCTGGACAGATACCTGGTTGTCTTCAAGAGGGAGCTGGACAGATGCCTGGTTGTCTTCAAGAGGGAGCTGGACAGATACCTGGTTGTCTTCAAGAGGGAGCTGGACAGATGCCTGGTTGTCTTCAAGAGGGAGCTGGACAGATACCTGGTTGTCTTCAAGAGGGAGCTGGACAGATACCTAAAGACGGTGCCGGATCAGCCGGGCTGTGGTTCGTACGTTGGATTGCGTGCGGCCAGCAGTAACAACCTCGTTGATCAGGCCCTGATCCACTAGGAGGCCTGGTCGTGGACAGGGCCGCGGGGGCGTTGATCTCCGGAATGCCCTCCAGGTAGACTCCAGGTAGACTCCGGGTAGGTAGAGCAGCATATGTGTAGATTACCTAAGATAACCCAACTCAGACAAAGTGACTTATTTCCACTGAGGTCCTCTTAACGTATCCCCCCTTTCCGGGATAATCTTACTATACTTATACCCTTTGAGGGATAGTCAAAATTAAAGGTTAACAATGAAAGTAGTGCCCATAGTTTCCTCTTGTAAGTGGCTTGGCGTCACTATCCCGTGTATATTAACGGCCGTACACAAAATCGACAATGTAATGATAGATTCAAAGCTACTACTACTACTACCACCGCCACCACCACTACTATTCCCTCGCTCCCTCCCATATCGTCTGTAGGCCTTCTCTACTTTTCCCGCATCAGTTGTGACTTGACAATGGTCCAGGATAGGCAGAAGTGTCCTTCTTACAGCTGTTAATAGGTGTAGTAAGGTGAAACCTGGACTGTGCTAGCAGTTTCTTAACAACCGGTTATGATTAAGGTTGAAGTTCAGAGGCGTAACTCCGTAAGTCTGCGTGCACCAGGAGGCTAGGGTCCCGTGTCAACAAATTTTAGTCTGCGACAACTGGTTCATAGAGGTAATAAGAGGTATTCTACCTTGAATGTTGTTATTCTCAGTTGTTTGAGATCTGAGTGGAATTTGAGGCTTACCTCTCCCAGAATACTTTATACTGTCTCATATTACCGATGGTTTGAAATTAGGAACATAGGAATGGAGGAACACTGCAGAAGGCCTACTGGCCCATACAAGGCAGGTTCTTATCAAACCCACCCCTTCCCAAAGCAACCTTTTTGTTCTTTAACAGGCGTTTTGAGTCGGATACAGGTAGATTCAGCACTAAAATCAGTAGTGCCGTAGCTCACACAGAGGTCCGGGGGTCGATTTCCGGTACGGCTGGAAAACATTAGGACGGGTTTCCTTAGGACAACTGCTGTCCATGTTCAACTAGCAGCACAAAGGGTACTTGGGTGTTAGTCGACTGGTGTGGGTCGCATCCTGGGGATAAAAATTACCTAATTTTCGGGAAATGGTCTGCATAACAAGTGACTTTCTACATAGTAGTATGTCATTGATGTCAGCTAGACATGTATACCTTGTACATGTACTTGTAGAAATAAAGATATTATTATTATTATTATTATTATTATTATTATTATTATTATTATTATTATTATTATTATTATTATTCATATTAATATTTTATTCACGAAATCGAAATAACGCGATTACGAACTAACCATGGAACGGGTGGGGAGTTCAAACCTCATCTTCCACTGCTGTCGCCGCTGACTGGTGAAACATTTCCCGGATATAGATATCCAAATGTTGCACAAGCGTCTTATTTATCATCCAGGGGATGGGTGTAGGATGACTACAGTGTCCCACACAATGGGTAGGAGGTGACTTACCACCCACAGTGACCCACACCATGGGTAGGAGGTGACTACCACCCACAGTATCCCACACCATGGGTAGGAGGTGACTACCACCCACAGTGACCCACACCATGGGTAGGAGATGACTACCACCTACAGTGTCCCACACCATGGGTAGGAGGTGACTACCACCCACAGTGTCCCACACCATAGGTACCTGGATACTGGAGGTTATTCCGGGGATCAACGCCCCCGCGGCCCGGTCCATGACCAGGCCTCCCGATGGATCAGGGCCTGATCAACTAGGCTGTTACTGCTGGCCGCACGCAGTCCAACTTAGGAGCCACAGCCCGGCTGATCCGGCACTGACTTCAGGTACCTGTCCAGCTCTCTCTTGAAGGCAGCCAGGGGTTTATTGGCAATTCCCCTAATGCTTGATGGGAGGCTGTTGAACAGTCTTGGACCCCGGACACTTACGGTGTTTTCCCTTAGTGTACCAATGGCGCTCCTACTTTTTATTGGGGGCATTTTGCATCGCCTGCCCAGTCTTTTACTTTCGTAGGGAGTGATTTCTGTCTGCAGATTTGGGACCATTCCTTCCAAGATTTTCCAAGTGTAGATTATATATATCTCTCCCTCCTGCGTTCCAACGAGTACAAGTCAAGTGCTTCCAAGCGTTCCCAGTAATTAAGGTGCTTGACAGAACTTATACGTGCAGTAAAGAGGTGACTACCACCCAGTGTCCCACACCATGGGTAGGAGATGACTACCACCCACAGTGACCCGCACCATGGGTAGGAGGTGACTACCACCCACAGTGTCCCACACCATGGGTAGGAGGTGACTACCACCCACAGTGACCCACACCATGGGTAGGAGGTGAACCACCACTGTCACCAAGAGACACCCCACAGTGACCCGCACCATGGGTAGGAGGTGACTACCACCCACAGTGTCCCACACCATGGGTAGGAGGTGACTACCACCCACAGTGTCCCACACCATGGGTACGAGATGACTACCACCCACAGTGACCCACGCCATGGGTAGGAGGTGACTACCACCTGTCCACACCATGGTAGAGTGCTCCACCCAGTGTCCCACACATGGGTAGGAGATGACTACCACCCACAGTGACCCACGCCATGGGTAGGAGGTGACTACCACCCACAGTGTCCCACACCATGGGTAGGAGGTGACTACCCCACAGTGACCCACACCATGGGTAGGAGGTGACTACCACCCACAGTGTCCCACACCATGGGCAGGAGGTGACTACCACCCACAGTGTCCCACACCATGGGTAGGAGGTGACTACCACCCACAGTGTCCCACACCATGGGTAGGAGGTGACTACCACCCACAGTGACCCACACCATGGGTAGGAGTGACTACCACCCACAAGTGTCCCACACCATGGGTAGGAGATGACTACCACCCACAGTGCCCACCATGGGTAGGAGGTGACTACCACCCACAGTGTCCCACACCATGGGTAGGAGGTGACTACCACCCACAGTGACCCGCACCATGGGTAGGAGGTGACTACCACCCACAGTGTCCCACACCATGGGTAGGAGGTGACTACCACCCACAGTGACCCACACCATGGGTAGGAGGTGACTACCACCCACAGTGACCCACACCATGGGTAGGAGATGACTACCACCCACAGTGACCCACACCATGGGTAGGGGTGACTACCACCCACAGTGTCCCACACCATGGGTAGGAGATGACTACCACCCACAGTGACCCACACCATGGGTAGGAGGTGACTTTCACCCACAGTGTCCCACACCATGGGTAGGAGGTGACTACCACCCACAGTGCTCCACACCATGGGTAGGAGGTGACTACCACCCACAGTGACCCACACCATGGGTAGGAGGTGACTACCACCCACAGTGTCCCACACCAAGGGTAGGAGATGACTAGCACCCAGTGACCTACACCATGGGTAGGAGGTGACTACCACCCACAGTGACCCACACCATGGGTAGGAGGTTTCCACCCACAGTGACCGACACCATGGGTAGGAGGTGACTACCACCCACAGTGACCCACACCATGGGTAGGTGACTACCACCCACAGTGACCCACACCATGGGTAGGAGGTGACTACCACCCACAGTGACCCACACCATGGGTAGGAGGTGACTACCACCCACAGCGACCCACACCATGGGTAGGAGGTGACTACCACCCACAGTGTCCCACACCAAGGGTAGGAGATGACTACCACCCAGTGACCTACACCATGGGTAGGAGGTGACTACCACCCATAAGTGTCCCACACCATGGGTAGGAGGTGACTACCACCCACAGTGACCCACACCATGGGTAGGAGGTGACTTCCACCCACAGTGACCTACACCATGGGTAGGAGGTGACTACCACCCACAGTGACCCACACCATGGGTAGGAGATGACTACCACCCACAGTGTCCCACACCATGGGTAGGAGGTGACTACCACCCACAGTGACCCACACCATGGGTACGTGACTACCACCCACAGTGACCCACACCATGGGTAGGTGACTACCACCCACAAGTGTCCCACACCATGGGTAGGAGGTGACTACCACCCACAGTGTCCCACACCATGGGTAGGAGGTGACTACCACCCACAGTGTCCCACACCATGGGTAGGAGGTGACTACCACCCACAGTGATCCACACCATGGGTAGGAGGTGACTACCACCCACAGTGATCCACACCATGGGTAGGAGGCGACTTCCACCCACAGTGATCCACACCATGGGTAGGAGGTGACTACCACCCACAGTGTCCCACACCATGGGTAGGAGGCGACTACCACCCACAGTGATCCACACCATGGGTAGGAGGTGACTACCACCACAGTGTCCACACCATGGGTAGGAGGCGACTACCACCCACAGTGATCCACACCATGGGTAGGAGGTGACTACCACCCACAGTGTCCCACACCATGGGTAGGAGTCGACTACCACCCACAGTGTCCACACACATGGGTAGGAGGTGACTACCACCCACAGTGTCCCACACCATGGTAGGAGGGACTACCACCCACAGTGATCCACACCATGGGTAGGAGGTGACTACCACCCACAGTGTCCCACACCATGGGTAGGAGGTGACTACCACCCACAGTGTCCCACACCATGGGTAGGAGGTGACTACCACCCACAGTGTCCCACACCATGGGTAGGAGGTGACTACCACCCACAGTGACCCACACCATGGGTAGGAGGCGACTACCACCCACAGTGATCCACACCATAACCTTGGTCACTCCTCGTCCACACTGCCCTGTAATTTCTACGTTCCCAATTCTCTGCATAATATTCACACTGCTCTCAGACAACATTTCCACTGCCTTTATTATTATTATTATTATTATTATTATTATTATTATTATTATTATTATTATTATTATTATTATTATTATTATTATTGTTGTTATTATTATTATTATTAAGAAGAAGAAACACGGTTGCACAAACATCTTTGATGTTGCTTCTGATGAGTTCTGAGATTTTTCCTACTCCTAGAGCCCGGCCTTGGGCCAGGCTCATCTGGTGCGTGCGAGGTCAACCAGGCTGTTGCTGCTGGTGGTCCGCTGACCCACATATCCATCACAGCCTGGCTGATCTGACACCTGGTGAAGATACTTGTCCAGCTTGCTCTTGAAGACTTCTACACTTGTTCCAGCAGATTTTCTGATATTTTCTGGTAAGACTGCTGAAGAGTCTGGGTCCCCGCATGTTAATTACAATGTTTTTTTTTTTGTCTGTTTATGTGTTTGTCGTAGTTTCCTGTTCCTGTGTTTGTCGTAGTTCCTTGTTCCTGTGTTTGTCGTAGTTCCATGTTCCTGTGTTTGTCGTAGTTCCCTGTTCCTGTGTTTGTCGGGGTTCCCTGCCTGTGTTTGTCGTAGTTCCCTGTTCCTGTGTTTGTCGTCGTTCCCTGTTCCTGTGTTTGTCGGGGTTCCCTGCCTGTGTTTGTCGTAGTTCCCTGTTCCTGTGTTTGTTGGGGTTCCCTGCCTGTGTTTGTCGTAGTTCCCTGTTCTTGTGTTTGTCGTAGTTCCCTGTTTTTGTGTTTGTCGTAGTTCCCTGTTCCTGTGTTTGTCGTAGTTCCTTGTTCCTGTGTTTGTCATAGTTCCATGTTCCTGTGTTTGTCGTAGTTCCCTGTTCCTGTGTTTGTCGGGGTTCCCTGCCTGTGTTTGTCGTAGTTCCCTGTTCCTGTGTTTGTCGGGGGTTCCCTGCCTGTGTTTGTCGTAGTTCCCTGTTCTTGTGTTTGTCGTAGTTCCCTGTTTTTGTTTGTCGTAGTTCCCTGTTCCTGTGTTTGTTGGGGTTCCCTGCCTGTGTTTGTCGTAGTTCCCTGTTCCTGTGTTTGTCGTAGTTCCCTGTTCCTGTGTTTGTCGTAGTTCCCTGTTCCTGTGTTTGTCGTAGTTCCCTGTTCCTGTGTTTGTCGTAGTTCCCTGTTCCTGTGTTTGTCGTAGTTCCCTGTTCCTGTGTTTCTCGGGGTTCCCTGTTGCTGTGTTTGTAGAAGTTCCCTGTTCCTGTATTTGTCGTAGTTCTCTACTGCTGTGTTTGCTTCCTCGTGTTTGGCCTACTGGGTTTCCCTGTTGCTGTGTTTGTCGTAGTTCTCTACTGCTGTGTTTGCCTGGGTTCCCTGTTGCTGTGTTTGTCGTAGTTGCCCGATTTTTTGTGCTTGTCAGTATTGTTGTTCTTCAACTTTTCTTGTTCTCATCTCACATTAATAATGTTTTCTGATGTTGTTATTGCGTGTTGTCCTCATCCTTGGATCTAATTGAATGAAGCTCACTTAAGAAGTACATTGCTCCTTAGATGTGTGTGTGTGTGTGTGTGTGTGTGTGTGTGCAAGATCATACGCATACTAACACACGCATACTAAGACTTACACGCGCTAACATAAGCACTTTACATCACACTCATACACGGACGCACGCACGCACTTAGAAACACTCATACAAGCTACACACACACACACACACACACACACACACACACACACACACACACACACACACACACACACACGCCACACAACCACGCCTACACACACACACACACACACACACACACACACACACACACAACACACACACACACACACACACACACACACACACACACACACACACACACAACACAACACACAACAACACACACACACACACCCCACACACACACCACACACACACACACACACACACACACACACACACACACACACACACACACACACACACAACCACACACACACACACACACACGACTATGACTCGACCTTTGCAGAGTTGTCAAAAAGTGCAATAAACATGGAGAGATGTATGAGCAGGATCCCAACATAGCTAAAGAAAGTACGACAAGGCTATGAGAGCAGGAAAAGGTGAATCTTAGTAGTGACAAGCGAAGTGGATCGGTCAAGAGCTGTATATCGACCCCTGCAAACACAAATAGGTGAGTACACACACGACCAACCAATCAACAAACAGGCCAGGTGTCTATCGACAAGTGCGTTTGACGACTGGTAACTAATTAGACACACACACACACACACGTGCAAGAACGAAGAGTTACCTTATAAACGACATATATCAGGTCCATCCTCGAGTATGCAGCACCACCATGCAACCCTCACCTTTTGCCAAGAAACTCGATTAAGTGAAGAGATTTGCAACAAGAATCGTCCCAGAGTTAAAGGAATTGAACTATGATACGAGGCTAAATAAACAGAACTTCACGACATTAGAGGACAGAAGATCCAGGGAGACATGATAACAACATACAAAATACTTAAGGGACTTGGCAGAGTGGAGAGAGATACAGATATTTGATGGCACAGTTGAAGGCTGACGATACTGTGAAGACACAGGGATGCCAGGATACAATCCTTCAACTTTAGCAATGTTAGAAAGTGGTAGATGCAGGCTTTATACAGAGTTGTAGAAATAGTTACGACAAGACCAGCCAGGCTTGAGGGTAGTTAACTACTCTTCAGGTGTTAAACTCTGGTTAATGGAATGTAAAGTCTTAAAAAGAAATTAACTCAGCTTGAGGTCTTAAAGCTGGCTAATGAGGTTTCAAGCCTATCAACCACACTAGGGTCATTCAGGCCACGTGGCGCCTGTCCACCACCTGACAAGAATACTTTAATATTGACAATTTTAATCCTTAAAATGTGGATTAAAGTAAAACTGTAGGTTTTGGCCATCTGACCGAGGCCTTCCACTGGCTTATCGGTTGGATGGTTGTTAGTTAAAGGGGCTTGAAGCCTATCTCCTACACGAGAGTCATTAACGTAACCTGTTCACAACCCGACAAAATCCGTTTAATCCCATAAAAAAGACGAATTAAAGTGCATACACTGAGAGGCATATACAGGCATACACCTCTCTGTGTGAATGCTCTTGACACCGGTCCGCCACTTTAAAAATTGATAACCTTGTATATGCTTTTAAGGCTGGTTAATGGAGTTTAAAGGGTATCCATTACACGAGGGTCATCAAGGATACTCACAACCTTTCCACTACCATACAAGAATACCTGCCTGGTATACTCCAGCATGTTAGTGGCTTTCTTTGTGCTTAACATTACTTGTTTACATGTAAATTACAGTTTGTATATTAAAGAAATAAAATTTTGATTTTTATTTTTTAATCCCTAAAATAGGGATCAAACTCTCAGTGTATATACCCTGATAGAAATACTTCTCGTATTAATATATATATATATATATATACATATATATATATATATATATTATATGTGTGTGTGTGTGTGTGTGTGTGTGTGTGTGTGTGTGTGGTGTGTGTGTGTGTGTGTGTGTGTGTGTGTGTGTGTGTGTGTGTGTGTGTGTATGTGTGTGTGTATCAATATTTATACATCTACTAAAGTTAACATTAATCCGATTAGGGCCAGCCTAAGGATTATATTAATCTTGACTGGTGGTGATTTGTGAGCATGCATCCTTAATGACCCTCGTGAGTCTATAGGCTTTAAAACCAATTAATCATTCCAACTTAAATAGCGTTGAAAATCTAACTGGTGAGATGAATGGAAAGTTATTAAGCAGACAGGAGTGTGTTCCGGTGTGAGAGGTGACTGGCTGAGTGAGTGTGGGTCTGGGATTCCCTCAACACACACAGACGCTGCTTGTGCAGGCGCATCTGCATACTTGTTGAAAAATATACAACAGTAAGCTTATACTGTGACTTATATAATACAATAATGTATGGTTTATCAAAGTTAAACAGATGAGAGGTAGTGATTTCAATATGGCTAGAAGCTAGAGGAAGACCAGACATTGGCTGCAAATCTAGTCCCGAAGGTAAGAGGAATGACCTGCGACTAAAGACCTAACCTTAGAAGAGAACCAGAGAAGTCATGATCATAACAAACGAGTTAGTCGAAGAGCTGGTAAGGCAGACACAGAGAGACTGTCTGAGAGCAGGAGACCGGACACAAGGGGACGGAGAGGAAAGTTAAAGATGCAAATGAACCTCAGTGATGTGGAGGAGGACGTCTTTATTTCTGAGGGTGCTAGGATGTGGAACCTGGATGAACCACACTGATGTAAAAGAGAACCTCTTCATTCACAGGGTGGTTAGGATGTGGAACCTGGATGAACCACACTGATGTGAAAGAGAACCTCTTCATTCAGAGAGTGGTTAGGAATGGAACCTGGATGAACGTGAGAAAGAACCTCCTCATTTATGCCTCGTAATTGTGGTTTAACTGCAAAACTAAAAACTGGAGAAATAAATCACCAAGGATGATTTTACAAAATTTAGTGTTAATGTTATTGTTTTATATTTTGTATTAGGCCTAAATTAAGGGTTACTACGAGGGGTGTGGGAGAGGCAAATATTTTTGTTCCAATAGGCCTGCTACAAAGTTCCTTCATTCTTAAGTTCTTATAAGCCAGAAAGAGCACTGCAGCCGGCCTACTGGTCCATGCTAGACAGGTAAGATAGGGCCCGCGAGACCAGAAATATAGTAGCTAAGACGCGGGGCTTAGAACCATGATTCGACCCCCACAGCGATATAGAAGAGAGTACAATCACTGTCTCCTCCTAGCAAGTTTCTAACCGATGGATAAAGTTATCTAAATTTTGAATGCAAGTTCACTCACTTATCTTACCTAAACTACCAATATCTGAACGATTCTAATATATATATTAAAATTTATATTATATATATATATATATATATTATATATTATATTATATATTATATATATATTGATTATATATAAATTTATATGCAATAAGATCACAGTAAACAGGTGATTTCAAAATATGCAAAACAACCACTCTGAAAGAATAGAGAAATTCCAAGCGCTTTCGTGACTACTCACATTATCAAGGAACTTGATAATGTGAGTAGTACACGAAAGCGCTTGGAATTTCTCTATTCTTCAGAGTGGTTGTTTGCATATATATATAAATATTAATATATATATATACTAATAAATATTAATATTATATATATATATATATATATATATATATATATATATATTTATTTATTTATTTTCAGCTTATTTCTAGCGATAAGAAGTAACGTGGTTACATATGTGTATCGACATATTACTGTGTGGTGGAGAATGTGTGTTGTGTGATGTGATTATCGACCATCACAGCATGGACGTCTGGCACTCTTCTGACAGCCATGAGTCAGGTCACGAGGAATTACGTTGCCAAGGGTCATATTACCATCCTGAGATCATGTCTCCCAAGCCCTACGTACCTTCTGTATCTTTGGCAATCTCATTTTTTTTATCTGCCTTTATTCCCTTCTTTATTTAGGTCTCTCTTACCTCTCCATTACTGGCTTCTAATAGTCTGCTAGTCATAGTTCAGCGGTGGAGGCGCATTTGGCTTACAACTCAAAGGTCAGGGTTCAATCCCCGGGCAAGGTGAGATGTATCAGCAAGTCCCCCTTACACCAGATGCCCTGTTCACTTACCTGCAAATAGGTACCTGGGTGTCAATCACCTGTTGTGAGTAGCATCTTGGGGGAGGTGAGACACGTGCAAGTCTCCTAACACCTACTTCCCGCTGTTCACGTAGAACATGGATTCATTTTTTGTATTTAAAAATAATCCAATGAAACACACACTGTATTTTTTTATGCTGTAAACCCCAAGGGGTTATACAACCCCTGGGGAACGGGGAACGGTAATGTGGTTTGATCCAAGAAAGACGAAGAGTGCACCAATTCCTCGGATCAAAGATATTTAATGTAAAAGATACTTAACTTTGCTGTAGTGGTTAATATGACTCGAGTCTACACCATGGAGGGGAGAGTATACCTGAGAAGTATACTCCAATAATAATATAATAATAATAATAATAATAATAATAATAATAATGCCGGGAGCAAGGGGCTAGTAACCCCTTCTGTATAAATTACTAAATTTAAAAAAAAATTTGGTTTTGGTTTTTAGGTCACTGCTTCGGTGGGATGTGACTGGTGCGTTAAAAAAATAACAATGGTCCAATAGAGACCAAAACATCGTCATAATGTTTCTCTTGTAAGTGAAGGTTTGTGGGTGAATTGTCAAATTAACGTATTCCATCCCCCTAGCTTAACTTAACGTAACTAAACCTAACAAAATCCTAAAGTAACCTAAGCTAACCAAATCCTATTGTGATCTAACGTAACCTATAGTAACCTAACCTTACCTAACCTAACCTAACCTAACCAAATCCTAACGCAACGTAACCTAATCCAACCAAATCTTAATGTAATGTAATCTAACCTAACCTAAACAAACCCTAACTTAACCTAACCTAATCTAGAATAACCGGGGCCATGAATGAAGACTGCGGTGCGTGCGTGTAGGTCTGTCCCATCTAAAGGATGGGTTGCCTGCCGACTTGGGTATTCGCTACCCAAGTTGAAAGGCTTTTCTGAGCGCAGAATCAAGAGTCGAAATATCAGTCATCATTTTGTGTGTCTGACACTTGCCACTTATGACCATCCTGGGAAGCTAGGTGCGTTCTCTCCCTCTCTCCTTGCTTTTTTTTTTTTCTCAAATATAGACCGTCCGTATATATTGTACGAGCTGGGCCCCGGGTCGTCAGCCTTGGCCTAAGGGGCCCCGCTTGTTTTGAGTTGGGGACCATTTTCAGTAGTGGATTCAAGAAGGGTGTCCCCACTGTATCCCTTATCGAAAAGCCAATCCAGCTTCAGCAACCACTGGCTTACTGGTGGAATATACCAGTGGTTAAGTAACCACTGGCTTACTGGTGGTATATTATATTATTAAAGTGGTTACCACCACTGGTGATGACGTGTAGTTACTACCACTGGTGATGACGTGTAGTTACTACCACTGGTGATGACGTGTAGTTACTACCACTGGTGATGACGTGTAGTTACTACCACTGGTAATGACGTGTAGTTACTACCACTGGTGATGACGTGTAGTTACTACCACTGGTGATGACGTGTAGTTACTACCACTGGTGATGACGTGCAGTTACTACCACTGGTGATGGCGTGTAGTTACTACCACTGGTGATGACGTGTAGTTACTACCACTGGTGATGACGTGTAGTTACTACCACTGGTGATGACGTGCAGTTACTACCACTGGTGATGGCGTGTAGTTACTACCACTGGTGATGATGTGTAGCTACTACCACTGGTGATGATGTGTATTTACTACCACTGGTGTTGACGTGTACTTACTACCACTGGTGATGACGTGTAGTTACTACCACTGGTGATGACGTGTAGTTACTACCACTGGTGATAACGTGTAGTTACTGCCACTGGTGTTGACGTGTAGTTACTACCACTGGTGTTGACGTGTAGTTACTATCACTAGTGCTGACATGTAGTCACTTCCACTGGTGTTGACGTGTAGTTACTACCACTGGTGATAACGTGTAGTTACTATCACTAGTGCTGACATGTAGTCACTTCCACTGGTGTTGACGTGTAGTTACTACCACTGGTGATAACGTGTAGTTACTATCACTAGTGCTGACTGTAGTCACTTCCACTGGTGTTGACGTGTAGTTAGGAGCTTGGCACCTGGTTATCCTGTCTTTCGTGTACCCAAAAAAAATAACTCTCGAAGAATGATTGAGCTGTAAATACCAGTTATTAAGTGTGTGTGTGTGTGTGTGTGTGTGTTTCTCTCATTGCCCAGTGGAGTGTGCTGTCTGGTCTCGCTGCTTTTGTTATCCTGAATCGCTTTTGTTGTCTCGTCCTTTCTTTTGTGTTGTTGATGGGCTTGTGGCTGAATTGGTAGCGGCCCCAGCTCTCACACTGAGGGGGACCGAGGTTCGATCCCCGGACGTGTGGAAACGTTGGTCATGTTTCCTTACACCTGCTGTATCTCTTCACCCAGCGGTAAGCAGGTACCTGGCTTTTATCAGATGGTAGTTGGTCGCATCTTGGGGGACGGGAGTATTAAAAACCCTTGATAAGTTAAACACATATGCAACACTTGGGTATATTTATTGATGAAACGTTTCGCCACACAGTGATGAAGCCACTGTGTGGCGAAACACTTCCTCAATAAAGATACTCAAGTGTTGCACATGTGTCTAATTGATCAACTTGTCGGTTCTCTGAACCATTTATCTACATTAAAAAACTTAATAGCAATAAGCCAGTCTGATGACATGGCTTTATTGTATTAGTAGAGATTGTTAACCCTCGGGATTAATAATCCGACGGTCTTAAGATGAAGTAAAAAAAAAAAAAAGTTTGAGGAGGCTGGATTGGCACCCCCTGGGTGAGTAGGGGCTCCGCCTTCTCTTCGTCCCTTCACCCCAGGGGAGGTGTGGGTCCCCTTGCTCCTTTGTCTCTCAACACCAGCCTCCCTAAGGGAGAGATGACAGGGGGAGAGGGAGTTGAGATATTAAGAAGCTGTCAGGGAACCCACCCGCACCACTAACCCCTTTTTTCACACCACTCTTTTTTTTTAACAAAGGAAATTGATGAGTCCGCAGTGTGTTGCTACCCTATTTTATGTGATTGGAACACCCACAGTGCGCTGCTACACTGTTCTGTGGTAATCGTGATTGGAACACCCGCAGTGTGTTGCTACACTGTTCTGTGATAATTGTGACTGGAACACCCACAGTGTGCTGCTACACTGTTGTGATAATTGTGAGTGGAACAGCCGCAGTGTGTTGCTGGACTGTTCTGTTGCGGGGACCCTATTAGTGTGATGCAGCTCTATTCTATATTATACTTACATATTCGAAATAAAAGTTAGTTATGTTTCAGTCATACATAAGATAATGAAATGTATCAGCCTGAGATGGAATAGTTTAGCAAGACGATGAGGATATTGCCAAGTATTCCACTACGAGTTCATTAGTTTCTGCAGTTTTGAAGGCTTCCTTCCAGCAGAGCCGGAGTTACTGTTACTTGGTGTAGTGGGTATCGTCAAGCATGGTACACTGGGTTCACCAATAATAAAAGAACATGATAGGAGCACTGTAGTGGGTCTACTGGTGCATGCTGGACAGGTTCCTCTCAACCTAACCACTTGCACTCATGTAGTTTACCTGGAGAGAGTTCCGGGGGTCAACGCCCCCGCGGCCCGGTCTGTGACCAGGCCTCCTTAGGTCAGTGTCCCAGGATGCGACCCACACCAGTCGACTAACACCCAGGTACACATTTTACTGATGGGGAACATAGACAACAGGTTGAAAGAAACACGTCCAATGTTTCTACTCTGGCTGGGAATCGAACCCAGGCCCTCGCCGTGTGAAGCGAGAGCGTTAACCACCAGAGCACCCATAAATCATAAGAACAATGAAGCATATTCCACTTCTACCACTGCATCAACCTATCCAGGTCATTCTGCAGCTTTCTAGTATCATCATCAACCTCTTAAATCCCATTTTTAAAGCCACTCAGTGCTCGCTTTAACGACGCTAATTGACAATTTGTTCCACTCATCCTAACTCCACTGCACACTGAAAGTTTCGTTCCAGCAAGGGAGTTGTTATACTCATTAGTATGTGAGGGAGGAAGAGGCGCCATTATTGTTCGCGTGAATGTAATTGAGAATTCTGCTCCCCACATAGAGACGACAAATAAAGCTAACGTTTCCTGATATAAGCGTACGTGTGGGGTTTGCAATATAACCAGCGCAACTACGCTTAATAAAGATTTTATTTTCTGAACTCCTAAGGAAGCCAATGAATTTGTTTTATTTCCGTTCGTGTCCAAAGGTCCCCCTTCCTTTTTGTTTTTTTACCTAGGAAGCGACCTACACCAGTTGACTAACATCCAAGCACCTATTTACTGCAAGTTATAGAAGTACAGCAGGTGTATGGAGACTTGACCATTGGTGTCGCCCACCCAGGGAAGCCATCTCCAAACTCCCAATTGACAAACTCCCAGGTACTTATTTACTGCTAGGTGTATAAATAAGACAATTCGGGTTATGGTATTTTATTTTGAAGACGTTTCGTCCACTAGGGACCTTATCAATTAACCTGTGAAAACGTTTCGTATACCAGAGATTTTACAAGGAATTCTCTCTCCAAGCCTTATAAATCTCCATGTCTTGTTCTCTGTGTCAGTTGATAAAGTCGCTGGTGGGCGAAACGTCTTCACAATAAAATGTAATAACCAGCATTGTGTGTCTCATTAACATAATGTTGTGTTACCATACTGCTGGGTAACCAGGAGCAGCAGGTATCAAGAGACGTCGTCGTAAGCTCCTCTCTCCTATGTGCGGGTTATTTGTATATTGTGGAGACATGTTGATGCTTCCTGCCTTGCCCAGGAATGAATCACAGCTCTCACTGCTACCATCTTCATTGTCAATGTCAACACTACAACTGTCACTGCTACCACCAGTGAAGGTGATAAGTGATAGTAGCTCGATCGCTAGTGCACTCAGTTCACACAGAGGTCTGGAGATCGATCCTCGGTACGGATGGAAACGTTCTAACGTTAGAACGTTTCCATCCGTTCACGTATCATGTTCACGTATCAGTGAGATAGGTACCTGGGTGTTAGTCGAATGGTGTGGGTCGCATCCTGGGGACAAAATTGACCTAATTTGTCCAAAATGCTCTGCATAACAAGGGGCTTTCTATATAAGATATAAGAAAGGAACACTGCAGCAAGCCTACTGGCCCATTCGAGGCAGGTCTAAGTCTCCCACCTGCTTAAGTCCAAAATGCTCTGCATAACAAGGGGCTTTCTATATAAGATATAAGAAAGGAACACTGCAGCAAGCCTACTGGCCCATTCGAGGCAGGTCTAAGTCTCCCACCTGCTTAAGCCAATGACCCAACCTAGTCAGGTCAGGTCACATCCACTTAAGGAAGGAGCACGGCATCAGACCTATTAGCACAAGCTAGTCAGGTCCAACTCACACCAACCCACACTCATTCATGTATTTATCTAACCTATTTTTAGAAAGACGTAGAATTAGGGGGGATATGATTGAGGTGTATAAATGGAAGACAGGAATAAATAAAGGGGATGTAAATAGTGTGCTGAAAATATCTAGCCTAGACAGGACTCGCAGCAATGGTTTTAAGTTGGAAAAATTCAGATTCAGGAAGGATATAGGAAAGTACTGGTTTGGTAATAGAGTTGTGGATGAGTGGAACAAACTCCCGAGTACAGTTATAGAGGCCAGAACGTTTTGTAGCTTTAAAAATAGGTTGGATAAATACATGAGTAGATGTGGGTGGGTGTGAGTTGGACCTGATAGCTTGTGCTACCAGGTCGGTTGCCGTGTTCCTCCCTTAAGTCAATGTGACCTGACCTGACTAGGTTGGGTGCATTGGCTTAAGCCGGTAGGAGACTTGGACCTGCCTCGCATGGGCCAGTAGGCCTTCTGCAGTGTTCCTTCGTTCTTATGTTCTTATATAGTAGTATGTCACTGATGTCAGCTAGGTCTGTATACCTTGTACATGTGCTTGCAGAAATAAAGATTATTATTATATTATTATTATTAATATCAACACTACAACTATCACTACTACCACTACCCATGTGAATGCCAATTACCACAACTATGAACAAGAAGTCCAAAACTGGTCCTTGTGAAATTCCAATTGTGATCCTCCTTCATTTAGATTTCGGTGACAGGTAAGAAAGTCACATGTAAGAAAATTCACGAACACAGGTGTAGTCTAGGGGCCTGCACACCTGGTTATAGCACGATTAGCACGGCAGAAACGAGGAACGAGCATATAGGCAAGAGTAAATACTTTTATTTCCTTTACCAAACAGCAAGCAACGTATGTACAATATATATAGATAATATGTACAGTAAGGTAATTCAGGCAAGAGACACGGTGAGAACCGTCATCGACCAGACCTGGGGGTAAGTTCGCCAATGTTGATTCACGAGTGTACCACATCGCTTCACAACATTGGTGGGCTCCCTTGTCATTGACTGGTTGAACCGAGGTGCTAGCATAACAATGGGTCCCGGCTCATTATACCATTAGCACCTAGTTTGCTGGTCGGGAGGGCATGCCTATATGAGTGTGACATTCACCGAATAAAATGTAACACACTCTTAGCATGACACAAACAGTATCACAAGTAAGAAAAGTCACAGAAAAAAGCCTTTCTTTAATTCTCTGTGTGAGTCTCTATAAAGAGCCTTACTGAAATTAAAATATACAATATTTTATTCCGTATCACAGTCTCCTGCTTTAAACGCTTTACAGAAGGTCAATAAATTTGTCAGACAAGAACAGCCCCTTGTGAGTTCTTGTGAATCCGTGTTGAGACTCATTAATTAAATTATGCTCATGAACGTAACTTTTTAAAATATTATTTATTACTGAATCTAACAGTTTCCTTATTCCTGAGGTCAGGCTCATTGGGAGGTAATCTGATGGCATGGATTTATTTCTGATTTGAAGATAGGAACTGGTATAAACCTTGTTTAGAAGTGATCAAGGTCCCAGGACCGAAACGTTTTCTAATAAATATGTTATAGTGTTTGCTTACGTGTCTTTCTAAACCAAGATAGGAACTACACTGGCCATCTTCCACATCTCCAGCACGACACCCGTCTGGCGTGATAGAGATGTCTCTCACATTAAACTTCCGCTCTATAGAATGATCTGACCTTGTCTTGTACTCCGTTTCTATCTTTAATTCCTCAGTTTTACCATAGCAGAGTAATTGCATTTTTTCTTCACTGAACATCATTTTGTTTTAGTTGCCTACTGGAAGACTTGGTTTATATCAGCTGGAAACTTTGCCATGTCCCTAAGTGGGCGTCTTTCTCATAAAGATTTTGATATCGTCTTCAAAGGGTCATAGTGTTATGATTTATGCTTCTGTTTATGTCGGATATAAAATAAGAAAGAGAAATGGGGTGGTATCTTGCAGTTCTTGATGAATGTAGAGTTTCACGAGTCTGGGCATGTTGCAAAGTGCAGTGGCGTTTTTGAAGTCAAGATTATGCCAGAAATTGTGTACAAATGGTATATAATACCGACAAGATGAGATTAAGACACATGTGCAACATCTGGGTATCTTTATTGTAGACGTTTCGCCATCCAGTGGCTTTATCAATACAAATTCTAGGACATAACTTGAAGACAGTAGAACTATGTACAGAAGATGAGGTAATCAGTCCCTCAACCTAGGAGTAGGTGCGAAGAGCACCATAGTCGTGGAGATTCAGAATCTCCACGACTATGGTGCTGTTCGCATCTACTCCTAGGTTGAGGGACTGATTACCTCATCTTCTGTACATAGTTCTACTGTCTTCAAGTTATGTCCTAGAATTTGTATTGATAAAGCCACTGGATGGCGAAACGTCTACAATAAAGATACCCAGATGTTGCACATGTGTCTTAATCTCATGCCAGAAATTGCTGAGATTTCAGCATCATTTAAAATCTGATTCATGAAGACTCATTTGGGTGGTTCATGGTTCACTGAACACAGTCGATTTGTGATTTCAGTATTTCACTCGTTTTTTTTATTATGCTAGATGTTATTTTTGCTCTGGATTTTGCATATGAGAAAAATATTTGGGATTTATTTCATTTAAGGCTTTTGTTCCATCTGTCTTCCTCAGACTCCCTCTGACACATTCTGTTGAGTCTGATGCTCTCCTTCTCTAACCAGTGTTTTGTTTCACACATCAGACATTAGAGACTGCTGCCTTTTAGGTGATCTGTTATATTACCTTCGCCTGCAGAGAGAGCCTCTCTCTCTCTCTCTCTAATTTGCATCTCCTCCTTTCTCATGTGTCTGGAGTATAACTGAAGTGCCAACGAGCTCAACCTCCCGAGGAAGTGGTCTACATCCATGCTAGTCGTATCGTTTTCCCAGCATATTTTAACAAGATAAGATTTCGTTCGGACTTTTTAATCTCAGAGGGTTAGCCACCCAGGATAACCACAAAAAAGACAGTGCATCATCGAGTGACTATCTGTCTTATTTCCAATGGGGTCCTCAATCTTTTCCCCTAGGATGCGACCCACACCTGTCGACTTACACCCAGGTACCTACTTGCTTACTAGGTGAACTGGGCAATAGGTGTAAAGAAACACGTCCAATGTTTCCACCCTTGCCGGGAATCAAACTACGGACACTCAAGTGTGAAGCGAGAGCTTTGCCTACCAGGCCATGGGCCATAACTGAACATAAAGAACATAAAAAAGAAACTGCAGCAGGCCTACTGGCCCATGCGAGGCAAGTCCAAGTCATTAGGTAAGACACATATGCAACAGTTAGGTATCTTTATTTCGAAACGTTTCGCCTACATAGTAGGCTTCTTCAGTCGAGTACAGAAAAGTTGATAGAAGCAGAAGATACTTGAAGACGATGTAATCAGTCCATCACCCTTAAAGTTGGTCAGTCCCTCAGTCTGGAGAAGAGCATTGTTCCATAGTATTGTTTCATACCATGGAACAATGCTCTTCTCCAGACTGAGGGACTGACCACCTCAAAAACTTTAAGGGTGATGGACTGATTACATCGTCTTCAAGTATCTTCTGCTTCTATCAACTTTTCTGTACTCGACTGAAGAAGCCTACTGTGTAGGCGAAACGTTTCGAAATAAAGATACCTAACTGTTGCATATGTGTCTTACCTAACAACCTGTCGGTATTTTATACCATTTTAATGTTCAAGTCCAAGTCACCTACCGGCTTAAGCCACTGACCCAACCTAGTCAGGTCCAGGTCACATCCACTTGGACCTGACTACGTTCCAGTTCATATTCTTGTTGTTGAAGTTAAATTAATTGAATTTACCCTCATGTGTAATCACATTTCACTGTTCCAGATCAGTACTCACCTACATGTGGTTGCAGGGGTCGATTCACAGCTCCTGGCCCCGAAGTTACATATGCAGGCGTGAACCTCGATTAGGTTGCGGTATGAGTTGGCAGTCTTCGACACCAGTGTGTTGTTGACCAGGTACTCGTTATTTGTGATAATAAGTTCGAGGGAATTAACTAGCATGGTTGTTATCGTTGTCTGCTAGCTTAAGACAATTTAATACAGCTTAATAATTCGATTAGGTGAGACTGTTCATTCAAACTAGCTCCTGGGTTCTCTCTGCATTGACAGTATTTGCCACATTCCTCCACGTTAGATGTTTTAAATTGAAGTCACCAAGCAACAGGATATTTGGGGCCTGTTTGACAGGTTTTCAAGACACCATTTTATATTCAGTAGTTGGTCTTGGAACTGCTAGGAGGTTGTATATTATGGTTTGTTAAAAGTATTACAGCTAGACTCTGATTTTCAGTTTTATCTTTGACTATATCGCTTTTGACGTTAAGTAGATCATTGTAAATAAATGACTGTTTAACATACCAACCTTCCCACCTGGGTTGTACCCAGGTCTCCATATTTCGCTGGCAAAGCAGCCTTTTACATGGGTCTCCAGAAAAATTGCAAACATTGTATTTGACTCAGTGATATATTGATGAGTGATATATTGTTACTGTCACTTGATTGAAGACCTTTTATGTTTGCAGGCACAAAGATGTTGAGTTGTTTGTTACTGTGACGTTGGAATTAATGTTTGTGGTTCTGGTGGGTACGCCACTGGCTTCGGTTTTAAAAAAGAAAATCACTGCTGGTTGTATTGTTATAGTTCTTGTTACAAAAAACGCGATTCTAAAAGCTTAGAGATCTCCAGTGAATACTAGAAAGTACTGCCCTTCTAGCATCCAGCCTGTTACTGGGTTTTCGTAACAAGTAGTCAGTATCCTTGTCCAATTATCCATTAAAATTCAGTATTATTCAATAGTGCTTCAGGATTACAACTGGTAGGCTACTAACTAGAGAAATTAAAATTTAATAAATTTATTAAGTCTAGAGGTATATTATCAAATTAAATTAAATTAAATTAATCACAGCAATGAAAATAAAATCAATCTCTCGAGTTCAATATTATTGTGCTGAAAGCACATATCACATTTATAATTCTTAAGTACCGTCTGGTACACTAACATTTAATAAGATATTACAAATATGTAAAAGTAAGTTTGTGTATGCGTGTAAGTGCTCTAAGTAGTTCACTATGTCTCACGACTCGACTAGACTTAAACAAGTGACCGACAAAGTCCTCAAATAAACTAACTTCTTGACCGACTGGCAACCCGAACAGTCTGCTTGAACAACAAAGAATGCTAAGCCCAAATAGCAATGCAATATGCGACTGCGACACAGAATCAGGAACTGGGAGATAATATAACGACACTAAACAGGGACCATCAGCTGATCCTCCACAAAAGTTACAAAACTCCCATACTACTGAATCTAAGTTCAGCATAGGAAAAACCCTGACTGTGATAATACACAGAAACCAGTACAAATTAGGTCAGAAGCTATAGCTAAGGACCTGAGATGCTCAGAGTGTCTAAGAGACACACAACCTCAGTACAACGTCGAAAATCACTAAGTCTATACAATGTTCTGTGAACAGAGTTCTACAGAACTAACAAGAATAATGAGACAGACAATCTGTCCAACCACCAAGCGAGTCTCGAGCAGACTCAATACTTCACGAGAGGTGAGGACACCCCCCCCCTCGATCACGTGATAGCCCCGTGGACAGCACAGCTCAGAAGCCGGCAGTATAACGAGCGACAAGCGATAATTACAGTAGTTTGACAATCAAGACTTGAACTGAGCACATATTATGTACATCCTAACAACATAAGTCAAATAACAATATAACAGTCAAATAATAATATAAAGTCATACATTTACGATTTAGCTATTATCGCAAATATAAGCAATATAAAATTAAATGAAAAGGTAATATACATTATATATACATAATAATCATTGTAACCCATTCAGGGGTTGCAACAGTTCTCATGTTCAGTTGTGCGGTCATGTTGCTCTATGCATCTCGTTTTCTTCATGTGGAATGCTGGACAGTTTGCAACATAGCAATGGCTCATATTTATTGAGCCATAGCACATTTTAAAATGAAAGTTTGTGCAGGTCCCGGAGAGAAATATTAAAATATTCTTTGATGAACTTACGGCATTTATTCGGCTAGTCGTACCGACAAGGTCCATTTTGACTGACGAAACAGTAATAACACGATTGCAAACAAATCACGGAACCGGTGGGGTTTGAACCCATAGTGAGTCCTAACACTCAATGGCCAGTTTAAGGACTCACTGGCCATGGGTTCAACCCCCAACCATTTCCTGATTTACTTGGCATTTCTTTTCTTCTTTTGTTTCTATTTTAAACTGTCTACCTCCTTGATAATCATATCTCCAGTGACTGTGATATTGCTCTGTTTTCTTCAGGTCTTTATAATTATTAACTATTGGTATATTCCAGGGATCAACACCCCCGCGGCCCGGTCCCTGATCCTCTGGGAGGCCTGGTCATGGAGCGGGCCGCGGGGGCGTTGATCCCGGAATACCCTCCAGGTAGGTATATAATCGGTGTCTTCCTGTATGAAGACAACCGGCTGTTAAAAAGTGATCACATTTCCTGCTCATTATCAATAAGTTAACCAAAGCTAGTTTTAAGTAGGCCTGTTTTTCCATGATCTATGTTCCGTACATACATTAACGGTATACAATACCGGCGAGTATTGCCTGCGCAGCAGGCTTTTTCAGTCGAATAGAAAGACAGTGCAAGAAACAAAAGACAATTTTAAGGTGTTTAGTCCCTTGGTCTTGAAGAGTTGATAGAAGGTGTTCACTTCTCTTAAGCCTTAATATAAGTTCAGAGTCATAGCCTTGATCTGTTTGAAGAGTTATGGCGGTAAAGATTTATAGAGTGAAGTTAGAGTAGAGGGGCAGCAGTTGGAGACAGCTTCCCATGTGGGCAGAAAAGTTGGGCCAGTAGTTAGCAATAAAATTGCAGAAAACATCCTCTGTACCAAGATTTTACATTGTTGTGTCAGACAGTTTTATGCTTCACTTGCATATAATACTTTCTCTCTTTCTTTCTCCCCCCTCTCTCTCTCTCTCTCTCTCTCTCTCTCTCTCTCTCTCTCTCTCTCTCTCCTCTCTCTCTCTCTCTCTCTCTCTCAACATTCCGCAAAATCATGTCCGCCTACGTAATTCAACTCTGGGTGGCCTCCTGAGTACTGTGAGGCGCCGTTCATGACCCTCACCCCGCCCACTATCACCCCCGCTCACCCATACCCCCGTCCCCACCCACCTTCACCCCCGCCCAATGTCACCCCATCCCACCCTCACCCCTGTCCACCCTCACCCCCGTCCACCCTCACCCCCGCCCACTCTCACCCCAGCCGACCCTCACCTATGTCCACCCTCACCCCCGCCCATTTTCACTCCGTAAGCCTCACCCCGCCCACCCTCACCCCTTCCCCACCCTCACCCCCACCCATCATCACCCCCACCCACCATCACCCACGCCCACTACCACTCCCACAACCCACCACTATCCAATTTACCTTCTTGCTAACTACCTTTACCCCAGTCAACCACCACCCCGCTACCCACCACCCAGCTGCCCACCACCCCGCTACCCACCACCCAGCCGCCCACCACCCCCTACACACCATCCAGCTACCCACCACCCTGCCGCCCACCACCACAACTACCACTACCATCACCGCCACCACCATCACCACCACCACCACCACCATCACAACCACCATCACCAACATCATCACCACCACCACCACCAACAACAACACCACCATCACCACCATTACCACCACCACCACTACCCCAGAGTATACTACTGACTCCGGCCATACAATAGAGCGGAAAAATAATGTAAGGGACCTGGGAGTAGTAATGTCTGAGGATCTCACTTTCAAGGATCACAACAGTGCCACGATCGCACGTGCAAAGAAAATGATAGGATGGATAATGAGAACTTTCAAAACGAGAGATGCCAAGCCCATGATGATCCTTTTCAAATCACTTGTTCTCTCTAGGCTGGAATACTGCTGTACATTAACATCTCCATACAAAGCAGGTGAAATCGCAGATCTAGAGAGTGTACAAAGATCCTTTACTGCACGTATAAGTTCTGTCAAGCACCTTAACTACTGGGAACGCTTGGAAGCACTTGACTTGTACTCGTTGGAACGCAGGAGGGAGAGATATATCATAATCTACACTTGGAAAATCTTGGAAGGAATGGTCCCAAATCTGCACACAGAAATCACTCCCTACGAAAGTAAAAGACTGGGCAGGCGATGCAAAATGCCGCCAATAAAAAGTAGGGGCGCCATTGGTACACTAAGAGAAAACACCATAAGTGTCCGGGGCCCAAAACTGTTCAACAGCCTCCCATCAAGCATTAGGGGAATTGCCAATAAACCCCTGGCTGCCTTCAAGAGAGAGCTGGACAGATACCTAAAGTCAGTGCCGGATCAGCCGGGCTGTGGCTCGTACGTTGGATTGCGTGCGGCCAGCAGTAACAGCCTAGTTGATCAGGCCCTGATCCATCGGGAGGCCTGGTCGTGGACCGGGCCGCGGGGGCGTTGATCCCCGGAATAACCTCCAGGTAACCTCCAGGTACCCCATCCACCACCACCCCAAGCACCACTACCACCACCACCCTAACAACCACCATCGCTACTACCACCACCACCACCCCGGCCACCCTCACCACCACCCCCCCAACCACCACCACCACCCCAACCACCACCCCCCAACCACCCCCCGAACCACCACCACCACCCCCACCACCACCACCACCACCCCAACCACCACCACCACCACCTCCCCCAGCAGAAGGACTCCCTTGTTAAGGATTATTAAATCAAAAAGGATAATCTCCAGGATATGTTCCACAGGACTGTGATGACATCCAGCAGTCACATCCTAAGCTCATTCATTGTATGAGTGAATCTTTGTATGAGGCATTCATCGTATGAGTGAATTCTTGTATGAAGTATTCACAATATTAGTGAATCCTCGTATGAAGCATCCACTGTATGAGTGAATCTTTGTATGAAGCATTCACTGTATGAGTGAATCCTCGTATGAAGCATCCACTGTATGAGTGAATCCTTGTATGAAGCATTCACTGTATGAGTGAATCCTTGTATGAAGCATTCACTGTATGAGTGAATCCTCGTATGAAGCATCCACTGTATGAGTGAATCCTTGTATGAAGCATTCACTGTATGAGTGAATCCTCGTATGAAGCATCACTGTATGAGTGAATCCTTGTATGAAGCATTCACTGTATGAGTGAATCCTTGTATGAAGCATTCACTGTATGAGTGAATCCTTGTATGAAGCATTCACTGTATGAGTGAATCCTCGTATGAAGGATTCACTGTTTGAGTGAATCCTTGTATGAAGCATTCACTGTATGAGTGAATCCTCGTATGAAGCATTCACTGTTTGAGTGAATCCTTGTATGAAGCATTCACTGTATGAGTGAATCTCGTATGAAGCATTCACTGTATGAGTGAATCCTCGTATGAAGCATTCACTGTTTGAGTGAATCCTTGTATGAAGCATTCACTGTATGAGTGAATCCTCGTATGAAGCATTCACTGTATGAGTGAATCCTCGTATGAAGCATTCACTGTTTGAGTGAATCCTCGTATGAAGCAGTCCCTGTAGGAGTGAATCCTTGTATGCATCTTATGCAGCAGGCCTACTGGCCCATGCTAGGCAGGTCCAAGTCACACCCACCCACTCACACTCATACATTTGTCTAACTTATTTTTTAAAACTACACAACATTTTTAGCTTCACGACTTTACTCGGTTACTGTGTCAGGTAAGATTGGTCATATGATGGTCCGCAGCTGGAGGTTTTGGTTATCTGACCGAGGCCTTCCACTGGCTCACCCATTCACACCCCTTTATCTTTCTCAAACAAGTGAGGCTGAGGGCAACACTACCTACCTAGAGATGCGCCGGGGGCCAGCGCCTCCGCAGGCCTGCTGCAGTGTTCCTCCTTTCTTATGTTATGTTAACTCAAGAATGGAGAAACACTGCAGCAGGCCTATTGGCCTATACTAGGTAGGTCCTTCTCAAATCCAACCCCACCTAATGAAAATATCTGCCCACTCCATTTTCAGTGGTACCCAAGGAATAAGATTTGATAACCATATTAGCTCATGTGTAAGTCCCACTCAAATCCAACCCCTCTCACTCATGTATTTATCCAATCTATATTTGAAGGCCTTCACTCTAGTCTTATTGGACACTGTCCTGGGAGGAGGGGGGGTAATACCTGCCTCTATTATGACACATGAGCAACGGTTGGGTATCAGTAAAGATACCCAACTGTTGCATGTGTTACCTGGAGGTTACCTGGAGGTTATTCCGGGGATCAACGCCCCCGCGGCCCGGTCCACGACCAGGCCTCCCGATGGATCAGGGCCTGATCAACTAGGCTGTTACTGCTGGCCGCACGCAGTCCGACGTACGAGCCACAGCCCGGCTGATCCGGCACTGACTTTAGGTATCTGTCCAGCTCTCTCTTGAAGGCAGCCAGGGGTTTATTGGCAATTCCCCTAATGCTTGATGGGAGGCTGTTGAACAGTTTTGGGCCCCGGACACTTATGGTGTTTTCTCTTAGTGTACCAATGGCGCCCCTACTTTTTATTGGCGGCATTTTGCATCGCCTGCCCAGTCTTTTACTTTCGTAGGGAGTGATTTCTGTGTGCAGATTTGGACCATTCCTTCCAAGATTTTCCAAGTGTAGATTATGATATATCTCTCCCTCCTGCGTTCCAACGAGTACAAGTCAAGTGCTTTCAAGCGTTCCCAACTTGTCGGTATTTCATACCATTTTCATCAATACTTGCTTGGCATCTCACAGCGACCGAAACACTGCTAGTTCAACTAGCATATTACATTTCAGGTTGCCAACACGTCTGCTTCACTCAAACTATGAGTGACACTTCTGGTGCGCTGACCTCTTAATATCATACCAATTAATTTCTGTTTGGATCCCAGCAGGTCTGAATAGTACCTGTTTTTTTTTTCTAGAATGTTACATTTGCTTCTGCAGTGTATCTGTACTGTTGAACATTGTAGCAGCACACTGTGGGTGTTTCCACACAGTAACTATCATACAGGATAGTGTAGCAGCACACTGTGGGTGTTTCCACACAGTAACTATCATACAGGATAGTGTAGCAGCACACTGTGGGTGTTTCCACACAGTAACTATCATACAGGATAGTGTAGCAGCACACTGTGGGTGTTTCCACACAGTAACTATCATACAGGATAGTGTAGCAGCACACTGTGGGTGTTTCCACACAGTAACTATCATACAGGATAGTGTAGCAGCACACTGTGGGTGTTTCCACACAGTAACTATCATACAGGATAGTGTAGCAGCACACTGTGGGTGTTTCCACACAGTAACTATCATACAGGATAGTGTAGCAGCACACTGTGGGTGTTTCCACACAGTAACTATCATACAGGATAGTGTAGCAGCACACTGTGGGTGTTTCCACACAGTAACTATCATACAGGATATTATAGCAGCACACTGTGGGCATTTTCACACAGTAACTATCATATAAGATAGTATAGCAGCACACTGTGGGTATTTTCACACAGTAACTATCATATAAGATATTATAGCAGCACACTGTGGGTATTTCCATTCAGTAACTATCACACAGAATAGCACAGCCACAGATGCTTATGTCTTCAAAATTCAACTATCACACAGCATTAAAATAGAGTAGTTATACACTGAGGATTCACCCAACATTATCATACAGCTATAATAATAAAACCCACGATACAACTATCGTAGAGGATAGTGTAGAACACAGCGCGGTTCTTCCAACTATAGAAATACAACACAGTATCCTTGTTGCGTACTGCAGGTGAACCCACACTGTAACCACCATACAAAGTAGTGAAGCAGTACACTGTTGATGTACTCAATTAAGTTTTACAAGACAAAATTACTCACTGTCGCCCTCTTAGTTAATAGCAGTTATAAGTTACATTCCTGGGCACGCCACGAGATCCTACCCTTCCACTCACTCCTTTCACGCTCATTCCTCCAAGACATTATCATCAGGTGGTGAGATGTCTTGTTTTTGTGAGGTTCACCTAACAGCATGTACCTGGGTGTTAGTTGATTGTTGTGGGTGGCATCCTGGGCAGGGTGAGACATGTATGAGAAAGTCCCTGGAAAAAGACGCTTATGCACAGTTTAAGACATTTATTAGAGGACTGAAGAAGCCACTTGTGGCAAAACGTTTCCTTTAATAGAATAGATTTTGCCACCGAAGTGGCTAGTTTAGTGTGCACCTCATATTCATTCTGTGGAAGGCAGCGCAAGACCGTATGGATTCAGACGTTTGTCGACTGGTGTGGGTAGTACACTGAGCAGGGAGAAATATACATAGCTACATATTTAAGTACAAGAATCCTTCCTCCGTAAGGCATGCATGTCGTAAGAGGCGACTAAAATGCTGGGAGCAAGGGGCTACTAAATGTAAAAAAAAAAAAGACTGTTTCTTCTTTTTTTGGGTCATCCCGCCTGGGTGGGAGACGGCCGGCGTAAGTAGTATATCTCTGATAGGCCTGAATAAAACAGCTCTTAGCTTATAAATGAAGACTAGGTATGATCATACACTTGAGCCTTAAAACGAACAGTTAGGATAACAACTTACAGCTTTAAATACACTAAGGTAGGATGATAAATTAGACACATGTGCAACTCTTGGGTATCTTTATTAAGGAAACGTTTCCTTAATAAAGATACCCAAGAGTTGCACATGTGTCTAATTTATCAACGTGTCGGTTCTGTGAACCATTCATCTACAAACTAAGGTAGGATAACAGCTCTTAACCGTAAATACAACAAGATAGCATAACAGATCTTAGCATGTAAATAAATCGAGTCAGGATAACAGTTCTTAGCCTGTATATTCAGTGTGTAGGAAAATAATTTACTAGAAGAAATAATTGGTGAAGCCAGGACTGTGGGAGAGTGTCCAAGTTGTTGTTTTATCTGTCTTCATATTGACCGAAATCTATGTTGACCTTCAGTGGGTCAGTGTTGACCTTCAGTGGGCCAGTGTTGACCTTCAGTGGGTCAGTGTTGACCTTCAGTGGGTCAGTGTTGACCTTCAGTGGGTCAGTGTTGACCTTCAGTGGGTCAGTGTTGACCTTCAGTGGGTCAGTGTTGACCTTCAGTGGGTCAGTGTTGACCTTCAGTGGGTCAGTGTTGACCTTCAGTGGGTCAGTGTTGACCTTCAGTGGGTCAGTGTTGACCTTCAGTGGGTCAGTGTTGACCTTCAGTGGGTCTGTGTTGACCTTCAGTGGGTCTGTGTTGACCTTCAGTGGGTCAGTGTTGACCTTCAGTGGGTCAGTGTTGACCTTCAGTGGGTCAGTGTTGACCTTCAGTGGGTCAGTGTTGACCTTCAGTGGGTCAGTGTTGACCTTCAGTGGGTCTGTGTTGACCTTCAGTGGGTCAGTGTTGACCTTCAGTGGGTCAGTGTTGACCTTCAGTGGGTCTGTGTTGACCTTCAGTGGGTCAGTGTTGACCTTCAGTGGGTCAGTGTTGACCTTCAGTGGGTCAGTGTTGACCTTCAGTGGGTCAGTGTGTTGACCTTCAGTGGGTCAGTGTTGACCTTCAGTGGGTCAGTGTTGACCTTCAGTGGGTCAGTGTTGACCTTCAGTGGGTCAGTGTGTTGACTTTCAGTGAGTCAGTGTTGACCTTCAGTGGGTCAGTGTGTTGACCTTCAGTGGGTCAGTGTGTTGACCTTCAGTGGGTCAAAGTGTTGACCTTCAGTGGGTCAGTGTGTTGACCTTCAGTGGATCAGTGTTGACCTTCAGTGGGTCAGTGTGTTGACCTTCAGTGGGTCAGTGTGTTGACCTTCAGTGGGTCAGTGTTGACCTCCAGTGGGTCAGTGTGTTGACCTTCAGTGGGTCAGTGTTGACCTCCAGTGGGTCAGTGTGTTGACCTTCAGTGGGTCAGTGTCGACCTTCAGTGGGTCAGTGTGTTGTGATGTAGTCCAGCTGGGCTTGTGAGGTCTCTGGGGAGACCTAATTTAACCAATTATATGGTCACACCTTGCCTTGGCAGACGTCTGTAGCCACGCCCACGTCTGAGGTCTTTTGTTCTTAACAGCGTCAGAGCTCGGCGTCAGGTCGCAACACGTGGTACATACACCATTGGGGAGGGGGGTACTTTGACTACGATATAAGCCCAGGGAAGAGCGGGCAAGGGGGTTGTTGGTGACAGGTCCGTCGAGCGAGAGCTCTGGACAGCCGCGTGTGTAGTGGACCACGCATTGGGAATCTCGGGTCAGCTGGTCGGTGAATTAAGAGTGAGTACTAGTCCGTGTTACTGATAACATCTACCCTTCCCCCTGGTAATAAGTCTCATAGGTCAATTGTTATATTGTGTAAATTTCCATCAGGAGATGTTGTATTCTAGCCCTTTTATGTTATTAAGTAAACTATAGCCATAGTTCCCATTTTTATTTGTACCTTCATATGCTATTCCCTAGCTTGTTAAGCACTGGGATATACAGGGGACGTGCTCACTCGCTGGGATACCTCCGGTAGAGTGGGTAGAGGTCTCACATGGTGGCAGCGGTTTAGCGTTTATCATTAAACGCGGCTCACGTGCTTTACGACTGGTCGGTTTTTGCTATCAAAACCAAATATTAATTTCTTTGTGTCGCCTATCATTTGTTTTACCGTTCACTGTGGCCGTAACCTTAAGAATAAACCAGGACAATCCTACTCTTATGGTTGTCAGGTGGGTGATGACCAAATATAATTTGCGTAGCAAGACGTTAAATAGTGCAATCAGACGATCCAGTAGGATACAGGTGAAGTTCCTCGTGAACAGAATGGCAGAGGCTAACGTCAATGTTAGTGATCTCGCACCAGGCTCAAGTGAAGGGTCTAGCAACATGGTTCCACAGCAAGATTCAGTGATTAATGTTAGTGACGGTATAAATAATCAAGAAAATGAGATTTCAGTGATAAATAATACTTCAGGGGTACATATGTCAGGGACAAACCATCCCCAGGTCCAAGGCTCAGGAACGAATATAGGTTCCACGGTGACCCCCAGTAGTACCACGAATACTATGGCCCCAGTGGTATCTAATACATCTACCACTGCTGTTAGCCCGGGAGTATCAATTTTACCAACCCGGGATGCTACTAACCCCATACCTCCGTATTTTAATAACCCAGTTAATGCTGACTATAGTATGTATCCTTATCTTAACTCTGTGCTTCATAGTGTTATTGCTCAAGTTATGAGTAACCCTCAATCCCCTATTGTTGTACCTGCTCCCCAAGTCCCTGGGGTAGCTGCCTATAGGGTTCCCACTTCTGCGCCTGGTTCTACAGTTACTAGTATACCTAACCCCTCAGTAACCATAGCTTCCCCTGCTGTGTCAGGTGTTCACCTGCCCAATGCTGTTCCTGTAAATACTAACCAAACACCCACACTTGTAACTACAGCTGGGGAACCATTCAGTATTTCCCCGAATGGGTCCTTATCTAATATACCGGGACTCCCGACCCAACCCCAACTTCTGAGCCTCCAGCCTTCCCAGGTCAATCCTTCCCTAACCAAGCCACTCAACGTCCCAACGAACCCTATGCTTCAGCAAAAGATTTTATCTGGGGCATCAGCTCCAGATAGTAGTGTTGGAACCTCTATGTGTGGGACAGTAATTGTTGATAGGCCATATTTAGAAAATTTGCCGAAATTTCATGTAGAAGATTTGCCGAGGAATCCCATCGAAAGAAATATCAAAGTAGAAGCTTGGATTAAAAATATTGAGGCCATTTTGCTTAATATATCTGATGAAAAAATGAAAGTTTCACTGGGATTCAGGGCAATTGTAGATAACACAGCATCCATATTTAGTCTCCCACAATTTATTAACGTAAAGGACTGGAGTAATTTCAAGGATGCTATAAGATATAGGTTCCAGACGGCAGTATCAGTTGAAAATATCCATCGATACCTGGAACAATTGCAACTGAAGGAGGGACACACTCTAAGGGACTTCAGTTGTCTGGTATGGTCCAGGGTGGAAGATGTGAACGGAACTTTAAAATATAATGCAGAACAGCTGGAGCTTTATAAAAAGCAGGTATTTTGTGAAGGGTTGCCAGTCTGGATGAGAACTAGAGTTGCTATGGTACTAGCGATTAAAACCTTCGAAGAACTAGTTCAATATGCCATGTCTCTCGAGTCCGAATATGGTAGAGACAGAAAGGGAGATAGAATTGTTGCCTCAGAGAGAGTAACACCTGAGTCACCATATGTGGCGACAACCAATAATGAGAAGAAGTATATACCCCGCACCGCAGGACAGGCGGTGGTGGGCGTAATAAACAGAATGCTCGGAGAACTAATCAATGCTGGGAGTGTGGCGGGATTGGCCATATTAGGGCCAACTGCCCTAATTTTCGTTCCTAACGAAAGAAGAGGTACAAGGTTAAGAAAGATAGGTCTGATAACCTTGTTACCAAAGATGAAAGACCTATGATTAAAATAAGAGTAAATGGAAAAAAAAATGGTAGCTTTCATTGATACGGGAAGTCAGGTGTCAATAATTAAGCGAGATGTATGTAATAACTGGAGGGGTTGTAAAATAAGCAAAGCTAAGAGAGATATTACTGCTGTAAATGGTAATGATATTAATGTCGAGGGACAAACGGACCTGTACTTTGAACTGGGTGAAAGTTATAAAGTTCACGCTTGTTTAGTAGTGTCTGGAGTAAGGTTTCCAGGGGACTTACTCTTAGGTATGGATTTTCTCAGAAGGTTTGACTTCCTCTTGTCGTATGGCAAAGGAAGGGGAACCAGTCGGCTGATACTGGATGAGGTTTCCTTTCCAATAAAATTCATAGAACATCCCTCAATAGTAGCTTCTATGAGTAGGAGTAATAAATTATTTCAAAACCCCATCTAAATCACTTTTTGAAGTGCAGTTACCTAATGTGAACTCTGCAGACGCAGATTATGCAGTTCATGTATTATATAACCAGGTATGTCCACCTAATACATTCAAATTTATTAAAGGTTCAGTGGGAAGGAAGGTCGAGCCAGGAAGTATCTTACAATTAGCGGGAAGCTAGAATCCTTCCTGGTGCCTCATCATCTAGCCCAGGTTTCTGAGAAAAGACATATCTTAATACCAGTGATAAATCTGACAAGTAAAGCGTTAAGATTCAAGAATGGTAGAAGGTTAACATCAGCTGAGATTATCCCCAAAGACTTAATTTTTGAACCTGACTCCGTTAGGCTACCTGGCCGAGGTCAACAATGTGGAGCACTTAATACCAGAGTCCCAGAAAGGGTAGTGACGCCTGCCGCTCCCACCCAGAACGAAAGTAAAAGGGAAAAGACATTTAATGATGTAAATCTAAATCATTTAAAATGTTCTGAGAAGGAAATAATAAAGAATGCTTTAAGGAACTTTCCAAAGTTGTTTTAATGGATGAAGGAGATATAGGCTTGCTGCCCCAGATTGAGCATACTATACCTACAGGTGACAGTTTACCTGTCCAAACCCGTCAATGGAGACTCCCAGAAGAGGCTAAGAGAGTAATAAGGGAGGAATGTAATACCATGCTCCAGAACGATGTAATTGAACCGAGTTCATCACCGTGGCTCTCACCTGTAGTGTTGGTAAAGAAACCAGATAACTCTTATCGGTTCTGTGTGGATTATAGGAAAGTGAATGAATTAACAATAGCTGATAGTTATCCCTTGCCCCTAATTCAGGAAATTCTTGATTCATTTGGAACAGCTAAGTATTTTTCGACTTTGGACGCTAAGTCAGCTTATTGGCCATCCCCGTTTCAGAAGAAGATAGAGAGAAGACAGCATTCTCAGATGGGGTCAGATTATACCAATTTAAACGAATGCCCTACGGGTTAAAAACCGCGCCCTCTAGCTTCCAAAGAGCTATAAACTTCATCCTCAGCCCTGTGTTGGGTAGACACTCACTGGCATATCTTGATGATGTGGTAGTCTACTCCCGGTCATTTCCAGAACATGTAGACAACCTTGTGGAGACACTAAAACTACTGGATAAAGCAGGATTTAAGTTGAATGCAAAGAAATGTATAATAGCAGCCACTAGCTTTAAATTTCTAGGCTTTCAGGTAAGCCCTGAAGGGATTCGCCCTGACCCTGATAAGTGTAAGGCAATATCTGAAATGCCAAGACCTAGAACAGCAAGGGAAGTCAGGAGGTTCCTAGGTGCAGCAGGATACTTTAGAAGACATATTAAGGGTTTTGCAGAGCTAGCAGCACCACTGACAGATCTAACTAAGAAGAAAGCTAAGTTTGTATGGAAAGAAGAACATGAGTTGGCTCACGAAAAATTAAAGGCTGAGCTTACAAGTGAGCCGGTATTAGTGGTTCCTGATTTTTCCAGAGAGTTTGAGATACATACAGACGCTTCAGCAGTTGCAATAGGAGGTTGCCTAATGCAAAGAGACAAGGAAAATAACCCACACCCAGTAGCGTATTTTAGCAGAAAGATTAAAGGACCGGAAGTCAG
The DNA here is from genome assembly GCF_026875155.1 of Cherax quadricarinatus. NCBI lineage: Eukaryota > Metazoa > Arthropoda > Malacostraca > Decapoda > Parastacidae > Cherax > Cherax quadricarinatus. The sequence goes on from NC_069416.1 coordinate 7,358,242, forward strand.
GTATGCCATCACTGATAAAGAAGCCTTGGCAGTGGTAGAAAGTGTGAGATACTTTGAACCGTATGTATTTCAGCGCCATTTTAAAATAATAACAGATCACAGGGCATTGGTGCACATATTTAAAAAGAAAACTCGCTGTCCTAGGATGTCTAGATGGGGTTACGAACTGTCAGCACACTCGTACCAGATTCTTTATAAGCCAGGAGCCTCACACCATGTACCAGACGTATTGAGTAGGAATGTAGCAGCAATAAATGTTGATGTTAATATTGAGAATGTGAACAATGAAAAATTAAGAGAGTACCAACTGGAAGAGAACAGGTGGAAGGAGATAATTGAGTATTTGGAGGGAGAGAAGCTCCCGTGCCACAAGCCAAGCCGCCCTATTGATGAATTCGAGATGAAAGACGGTGTGCTACATAGGATTACGGAGCTGAACGATCGTTCAGTACAGCAGGTAGTAATACCCAATGTCCTCAGGAAGGCCGCTCTGAAGCTTGCACACTCATCCAAGATGGCTGGCCATCCAGGTGTTTTTAGGACTTATAAGAGGGCCAAAGAAATGTTCTACTTTCCTGGTCTCCTGAATTATGTAACCGAATATGTAAAATGTTGTGGTAATTGCCAAAGGAGGAAAGGTAACCCTCAGGTTAATGTGGAATTGCAAGCTTTTCCCGAGATTAAGGAGCCGTTGGACCGGGTTGGTGCAGATCTTATTGACTTACATAATAGTTATTCAGGCAATAGGTATGTTCTTGTGCTGGTGGACCATCTGTCACGGTATACAACACTTGTACCCATCCCTAAGAAAGACCCACAGACTGTTGCAGAGGCGCTCCTTGATAGATTCGTAGCAATATTTGGACCTCCTAGAGAATTAGTAACAGATCAAGGTTCAGAGTTTAAAAGCAAGGTATTTGCAGAGGTTTGTAACACCTTAAAAATAATGACAGCATTCACGACAGCTTATCATCCACAGGCGAATGGTATGGTGGAGAGAACGAACCAAGTAGTCAAAAATACACTGGCCATTCTCTCAGAGAAAGAACCATTACAATGGATAAATATATACCATATGTTCAATTTGCTTTAAACACCGCTATTCACAAATCAATAGGGACACAACCATTATTCCTATTTACAGGGCATGACTGTCATTTTGCAGCAGGCTTGGTGAACCAAGCAGTTGTCAGATACGGTGAGGACTATCCTTCAGAAGTCCTAACAAAAATGAGAACTGCTTGGCGAACTGCCGCCCAGGGATCTGTAGAGCGCAGGAAAAATATGCTCACTACTATGACAGGCAAGTGAAGCCTCTTAAACTTAAGGAAGGTAACCTAGTAATGGTATATAAAGATGAAGTAACCCCTCAACAGAGTAGGTCCCTCGGTCCAAGGTGGAAAGGTCCTTACCGCATCTTAGAGAAAATGGGACCAGTAAACGTGAAGGTAAAAGGGTTGTTTGAGGACCAGAGTGAGAGGATTGTTCATTGTAATAAACTAAAGCCATTCTGGTCTGAGGAGGAAATAGTAATGCCTAATGTTAATGTGGTGGATGAAAGGACTGTAAATGACGAGGTATATGAGGAAGATAGGTTACATCAGCTGGTAGAGGAAAATGTTGGTATGAATACAAGGTCAAGAATGTATAGACGAAATTTGTAAGGGAATTATTGCTGGAGGGAGGGAGTGTTGTGAGTAAATGGGACCCTGAGGGAAGGAGCTGACCACTCGCCTCGCCCTCAGGTCGGCTCAATACTCTAGAGACCTGCCCACCAACAATAAGCCCCAGTCACCTGTAGAACAATACTGCCGTCTACTATTATTCACAGGAGATGTGGAGATGTTGCCAGGATCTGCCAAGGAGACTCCACGAATCTATTTGGCCTGGAGTGATGGAGACGCAGAAGTGCCAAGAAGTCAGTTTGGGTCCAGCAAAAGGGCTATTATTAGACCTGGGAGACTTGAGGAAAAGCGGTAGCCAGCTCTCGTGCCACCACCATGCAAGAGGTGGAAGTTGACGGGTGAGGCTGGACGGATGAAGGGTGGCCTTGGTGCCTGAGGAGTATTGTCGTGGTGAAGATAAGCTGCTTGCTGAGTCGTGAAGTTCCCAGATGCTGTGCTTTCAACGAGAGGGACCCGCATGAGCGTTCCTAAACGCCAATGAAGTCCACACAATGAGACATGGCCCAATTTAGGAAGTGCTAGGGTCGGCCAGAAGCTCTGGCTAACCCCTCTTCTAGTAGAAGCAGTAGACAGATCTGGAGGTGAGATGACAAGAATACTGCAATGGCCCTATGTCCTCCTCCGTCGACCCCTTCATATTTCTGCCCAAGGATTTGTAGAGAGCTTCTCCCTGGGTCAATAGCATGGCCCAAGTCAAGCCAACCGTGTCATTCACTACTAGCCAGTGAAGCTTGGGAAATGATGATTAGAGTGGTATTAGTATGGTATCTCTACTGCTAGGGATGCCCTATGTTATGTCAGCTGTTGGGACAAAAATGTGTTGTATATTATGTGAGCTAGCTCCTTGCCGGGAGGGATCACAGTAGAGATAGGATGTATTTTCTTTTCAGGTGGAGAACTGTAAACACCAATCGGCTCGCCGTCAGAAGAGGATTCCTTTATGTGAGGGATGGGAGGTTTTCTTTTAGTTCCTAGAAATGGGATAATGATTGGTCCTGGTTGCGATTCCTGCCTTGTCATGAATGGTCACGGTACGGTGCAAGGAAAATGCGACATTGTGGTCGTGTAATGGTTCAGTTGCAAGTACTTGAAGGAATAATACCCGCTGGAGCTGTTTTCTACGCCAGGAAAACCTTACGAGGTTTGGCTCAATGGTTAATTAGCGAGGGTGACTACAGGAGCTAGTTTATTTCTAGTAGAGTACAGGAAGGCAATGGAGCCCGATATTTAGTTTTAAGGAGACATGACGGATAAGGAGGTTTCGCACCAGAGTCATTGTTATTCGTTTCTTGTGCTAGAATTTATTAAACCTACTGATCTGTGTGAATTCATATTATTTGCTATTGTATTGTAATAGATTTAAGGGATTAGGATTAAAATAATCTAATAACTAGGACAAATTGTCCTAGTTCTCAGATATTTTAAATTGGGGGAGAAAGGGGGATGTGATGTAGTCCAGCTGGGCTTGTGAGGTCTCTGGGGAGACCTAATTTAACCAATTATATGGTCACACCTTGCCTTGGCAGACGTCTGTAGCCACGCCCACGTCTGAGGTCTTTTGTTCTTAACAGCGTCAGAGCTCGGCGTCAGGTCGCAACACGTGGTACATACACCATTGGGGAGGGGGGTACTTTGACTACGATATAAGCCCAGGGAAGAGCGGGGCAAGGGGGTTGTTGGTGACAGGTCCGTCGAGCGAGAGCTCTGGACAGCCGCGTGTGTAGTGGACCACGCATTGGGAATCTCGGTCAGCTGGTCGGTGAATTAAGAGTGAGTACTAGTCCGTGTTACTGATAACATCTACCCTTCCCCCTGGTAATAAGTCTCATAGGTCAATTGTTATATTGTGTAAATTTCCATCAGGAGATGTTGTATTCTAGCCCTTTTATGTTATTAAGTAAACTATAGCCATAGTTCCCATTTTTATTTGTACCTTCATATGCTATTCCCTAGCTTGTTAAGCACTGGGATATACAGGGGACGTGCTCACTCGCTGGGATACCTCCGGTAGAGTGGGTAGAGGTCTCACAGTGTTGACCTTCAGTAGGTCAGTGTTGACCTTCAGTGGGTCAGTGTTGACCTTCAGTGGGTCAGTGTTGACCTTCAGTGGGTCAGTGTTGACCTTCAGTAGGTCAGTGTTGACCTTCAGTGGGTCAGTGTGTTGACCTTCAGTGGGTCAGTGTTGACCTTCAGTGGGTCAGTGTGTTGACCTTCAGTGGATCAGTGTTGACCTTCAGTGGGTCAGTGTCGACCTTCAGTAGGTCAGTGTCGACCTTCAGTGGGTCAGTGTTGACCTTCAGTAGGTCAGTGTTGACCTTCAGTGGGTCAGTGTCGACCTTCAGTAGGTCAGTGTTGACCTTCAGTAGGTCAGTGTTGACCTTCAGTGGGTCAGTGTTGACCTCCAGTGGGTCAGTGTGTTGACCTTCAGTGGGTCAGTGTTGACCTCCAGTGGGTCAGTGTGTTGACCTTCAGTGGGTCAGTGTTGACCTCCAGTGGGTCAGTGTGTTGACCTTCAGTGGGTCAGTGTCGACCTTCAGTGGGTCAGTGTGTTGACCTTCAGTGGGTCAGTGTGTTGACCTTCAGTGGGTCAAAGTGTTGACCTTCAGTGGGTCAGTGTGTTGACCTTCAGTGGATCAGTGTGTTGACCTTCAGTGGGTCAGTGTCGACCTTCAGTGGGTCAGTGTTGACCTCCAATGGGTCAGTGTGTTGACCTCCAATGGGTCAGTGTGTTGACCTTCAGTGGGTCAGTGTGTTGACCTTCAGTGGGTCAGTGTCGACCTTCAGTGGGTCAGTGTTGACCTTCAGTGGGTCAGTGTTGACCTTCAGTGGGTCAGTGTTGACCTTCAGTGGGTCAGTGTGTTGACCTTCAGTGGGTCAGTGTCGACCTTCAGTGGGTCAGTGTTGACCTTCAGTGGGTCAGTGTGTTGACCTTCAGTGGGTCAGTGTCGACCTTCAGTGGGTCAGTGTCGACCTTCAGTGGGTCAGTGTTGACCTTCAGTGGGTCAGTGCTGACCTCCAATGGGTCAGTGTGTTGACCTTCAGTGGGTCAGTGTGTTGACCTTCAGTGGGTCAGTGTCGACCTTCAGTGGGTCAGTGTGTTGACCTTCAGTAGGTCAGTGTTGACCTTCAGTGGGTCAGTGTCGACCTTCAGTGGGTCAGTGTGTTGACCTTCAGTAGGTCAGTGTTGACCTTCAGTGGGTCAGTGTTGACCTTCAGTGGGTCAGCGTGTTGACCTTCAGTCGAGGGGTCGAGACTCAGCTCCTGGCCCCGCCTCTTCGCTGAATGCTACTAGGTTCTCTCTCTCCCTGCTCCATGAGCTTTATCATACCTCGTCTTAAAGCTATGTATGGTTCCTGCCTACACTACATCGCTCTCCAGACTGTTCCAATTCCTGCCCACTCTATGACTGAAGAACTGCTTCTTAACATCCGTGACTCATCTGAGTCTTCAACTTCCAAGAGTGACCCCTCGTTTCTGTGTCCCCTCTCTGGAACATCTTGTCTCTGTCCACCTTGTCTATTCCACGTAGTATTTTGTATGTCGTTATCATGTCTCCCCTGTCCCTCCTGTCCTCCAGTGTCGTCAGGCCGATTTCCCTCAACCTTTCTTCATAGGACATTCCCCTTAGCTCTGGAACTAACTTTGTCGCAAACCTTTGCACTTTCTCTAATTTCTTAACGTGCTTGACCCGGTGCGGGTTCCAAACTGGTGCTGCATACTCCAGTATGGGCCTGACGTACACTGTGTACAGTGTCTTGAAAGATTCCTCACTTAGGTATCGGAATGCTAATCTCAGCTTTGCCAGGCGCCCATATGCTGCAGCAGTTATCTGGTTGATGTCTGCCTCCAGAGACGTGTTCGGTGTTATACTCACACCAAGATCTTTCTCCTTGAGCGAGGTTTGCAGTCTTTGGCCACCTAGCCTATACTCTGTCTGTGGTCTTCTTTGCCCTTCTCCGATCATCATGACTTTGCATTTGGCAGGGTTGAATTCGAGAAGCCAGTTGCTGGACCACATGTCCAGCCTGTCCAGGTCTCTTTGAAGGCCTGCCTGATCCTCATCTGATTTAATTCTCCTCATTAACTTCACATCATCTGCGAACAGAGACACCTCTGAGTCTATCCCTTCCATCATGTCATTCACATATACCAAAAATAGCACTGGTCCTAGGACCGACCCCTGTGGTACCCCGCTCGTCACAGGTGCCCACTGTGATACCTCATCACGTACCATGACTCGTTGTTGCCTCCCTGTCAGGTATTCTCTGATCCATTGAAGTGCCTTTCCCGTTATACGTGCCTGATCCTCTAGTTTCTTCACTAATCTCTTGTGAGGAACTGTGTCGAAGGTCTTCTTGCAGTCCAAGAAGATGCAATCAACCCACCCCTCTCTCTCGTCTCTTACTTCTGTTACTTTTTCATAAAACTCCAGAAGGTTTGTGACATAGGATTTGCCTTCCATGAAACCGTGCTGGTTGTCATTTATACTTTTGTTCCGTTCCAGGTGCTCCACCGCTCTCCTCCTGATAATCTTCTCCATGACTCTGCATACTACACACGTCAGTGACACTGGTCTGTAGTTTTGTGTCTCTTTTCTGTCTCCTTTTTTAAAAATGGGAACTACATTTGCCGTCTTCCATACCTCAGGTAGTTGCCCAGTTTCAAGGGATGTGTTGAAGATTCTAGTTAATGGGACACACAGCATTTCTGCTCCCTCTCTAAGGACCCACGGGGAGATGCCCGGTCCCATTGCCTTTGAGGTATCAAGGTCACTTAGCAGCTTCTTCACCTCCTCTTCAGTTGTGTGTATGTCATCCAGCACTTGTTGGTGTATTCCCTGTTGGTGTTCCCCTCTGTCCTGTCTTCCTAGAGTCCTTCCTAGCTCCACTGTGAATACTTCCTTAAATCTCTTGTTGAGCTCCTCACATACCTCTTGATCGTTTCGTGTGAGTTCCCCATCATCTTTCCTCAGCCTGATCACCTGGTCTTTGACTGTTGTCTTTCTCCTAATGTGGCTATATAGCAGTTTCGGGTCAGAATTGACTTTTGATGCTATGTCGTTTTCATACTGTCGCTGAGCCTCCATCCTTATCTGTGCATACTCGTTTCTGGCTCTTCGACTGATCACCTTATGTTCCTGGGTCCTTTGCCTTCTGTACCTCCTCCATTCTCTAATGAACTTAGGTTTTGCCTCCTTACACCTTCGGGTAAACCAAGGACTCACTTTGGTCTTCCCATTGTTTCTGTTGCCCTTGGGAACAAACCTTTCCTCTGCCTCCTTGCATTTTGTTGTTACATCTCCCATCATTTCGTTCACTGTGTGTGTGTGTGTGTGTATTCACCTAATTGTGGTTGCAGGGGTCGAGACTCAGCTCCTGGCCCCGTGTGTGTGTGTGTGTGTGTGTGTGTGTGTGTGTGTGTGTGTGTGTGTGTGTGTGTGTGTGTGTGTGTGTGTGTGTGTGTGTGTGTGTGTGTGTGCGTGTGTGTTCACTTATATGTACTCACCTTTACGTGGTACCAGGGGTCGATTCACAACTCCTAGCCCCACCTCCCTGCTGATGTAAGGGGGAGAAGGATATCGAAAATGAGACACAGGTCACATTCCACCAGAGTGTGAAGGTTAAGTGATGGTGTTCCCTCCTTGTGTGCCAGTCTGTCTGGGGAAATAGGAGGCGGGCGAGAAAGCTCGGGAGAAGATGGTGGTGGGTGGCGTTTTGCCCGACAAGGGAAAAAAATGTCCTCTGACGCGGGTGAGTTAATGATGCGCTCTGAGGAGCAGCCTCTGGTGTGTCACGCCTGTCCTTCCTTCATTTTTTAAAGATTTATTAAAGTGCTCTAGGATACAAGGGTAGATTAGATAAGGTGAGGTAAGATGAAGTTAGGTTAGGTTAGATTAGGTGAGATTAGGTTAAGTTAGGTTACGTTATGTTACGTTACGTGAGGTTAGGTTACGTTGGGTTAGGTTAGGCGAGTTAGGTTTAGTTACGTGAGGTTAGGTTAGGTGAAATCAGATTAGGTTAGATTACAAAAACCTTTAAAAACTTATGTAAATTCAAATATGCGTATCCAGGCCCTGGACACAATGGCTGTGACTGAGCAGTAACAGTCACCTTGTACACGATATTTCTCTTGTTTGACGGATCAACGCTGATCTTGGGCCCATTCTGATTAATTGGCTTGACAGGCATCTACTGGACTGGCTCTGTCATTCCTATTCTTGAAGTTGTGATTGGGTTCTATTAGGAAGGAAAAAGAGTGTGCATAAGAATATAAAGATATAAGAATATTAAAGCACTGAAGTAGACTTACTGGCCCGTGGTAGGGAAGTCTAACTTACACCTGAGCCTATTTTTAAAATTATCTGGATGAGCGAAAAAATCTCCGGAGTAGCGTAATTGATATGAACACGTAAGATTATGTTCTTAAGTGTTCATATCTATTACGCTACTTGGCAGTTTGTTTTGCTTATCCACAACTCTATTGCCGAGTAAATACATCCCTCTATCCTTCTAAATCTAATTTGTCCTCTATAACGGTTAGATATTTTTTTTTCAGGACGTTATTTCCATATACTTCATTTATTGCGGCTTTCCATCGGCACTCTTCATTCATATCCCACATAATTCAAGAGTGCAGTGTCTATTTTCCTCTGAAAGAATTCTGACGATTTCTAATACAAAGGATCAACTTCAGCATCCCTTTATGTACGTGTGCCAGTACATTTATGTCCACTGCGCAGCTGAATCGAAATGAGGCATGACAAAGATGAATGAAGCTGAAGCATCGGATTCAGGAAAAAAAAATCACAGGAAAAAAAGAAGTCAAAGAAAAAATCAGAGAAAAAATCAAAGAAAAAAAGTCACAAGAAAAAAAGTCACAAGAAAAAAAGTCACAGAAAAAAGTCACAGGAGAAAAAGAGCAATACAGACCTAACCTAACACTGAATATACATTTAAATAAAATGTGACTTTTTCTCCCTAGCCAAATTTTGACTTATTTTGTGACCTTTTATTTCCGGACACCGAAATATCACCTGAGGACGTTTATTATAGTATATACTACTTGATTTTCACGCTTCATGGCGTGTGTACACAACAGTGTGTGTGTCACTCAATGTGTACACAACGTGCGTGCGTACATACATTTTGTGTGTACATAGTATGCAACCACAATTAGGTGAGTACAGTTAGGTGAGTACACACACACACACACACATAAGAACATCAGAATGGAGGAACTCTGCAGAAGGCCTACTGGCCCATACAAGGCAGATCGTTATTAATACAAGGCAGGATCTTATTACTACAAGGCAGGTCCTTATTAATACAAGGCAGGACCTTATTAATACAAGGCAGGACCTTATTAACACAAGGCAGCCTTATTAATACAAGGCAGGTCGTTATTAATACAAGGCAGGACCTTATTAATACAAGGCAGGACCTTATTAATACAAGGCAGCCTTATTAATACAAGGCAGGTCGTTATTAATACAAGGCAGGTAGTTATTAATACAAGGCAGGTCCTTATTAATATAAGGCAAGACCTTATTAATACAAGGCAGGACCTTATTAATACAAGGCAGGTCCTTATTAACATAAGACAGGTCCTTATTAATGCAAGGCAGGTCCTTATTAATACAAGGCAGGTCCTTATTAATACAAGGCAGGACCTTATTAATACAAGGCAGGACCTTATTAATGCAAGGCAGGACCTTATTAATATAAAGCAGGTCCTTATTAACATAAGACAGGTCCTTATTAATACAAGGCAGGTCCTTATTAATACAAGGCAGGTCCTTATTAATACAAGGCAGGACCTTATTAATACAAGGCAGGACCTTATTAACACAAGGCAGCCTTATTAATACAAGGCAGGTCGTTATTAACAAGGAGGACCTTATTAATACAAGGCAGGACCTTATTAATACAAGGCAGCCTTATTAATACAAGGCAGGTCGTTATTAATACAAGGCAGGTAGTTATTAATACAAGGCAGGTCCTTATTAATATAAGGCAAGACCTTATTAATACAAGGCAGGACCTTATTAATACAAGGCAGGTCCTTATTAACATAAGACAGGTCCTTATTAATGCAAGGCAGGACCTTATTAATACAAGGCAGGACCTTATTAACACAAGGCAGCCTTATTAATACAAGGCAGGTCGTTATTAATACAAGGCAGGACCTTATTAAATACAGGCAGGACCTTATTAATACAAGGCAGCCTTATTAATACAAGGCAGGTCGTTATTAATACAAGGCAGGTAGTTATTAATACAAGGCAGGTCCTTATTAATATAAGGCAAGACCTTATTAATACAAGGCAGCCTTATTAATACAAGGCAGGTCGTTATTAATACAAGGCAGGTAGTTATTAATACAAGGCAGGACCTTATTAATACAAGGCAGGTCCTTATTAACATAAGACAGGTCCTTATTAATACAAGGCAGGACCTTATTAATACAAGGCAGGACCTTATTAACACAAGGCAGCCTTATTAATACAAGGCAGGTCGTTATTAATACAAGGCAGGACCTTATTAATACAAGGCAGGACCTTATTAATACAAGGCAGCCTTATTAATACAAGGCAGGTCGTTATTAATACAAGGCAGGTAGTTATTAATACAAGGCAGGTCCTTATTAATATAAGGCAAGACCTTATTAATACAAGGCAGGACCTTATTAATACAAGGCAGGTCCTTATTAACATAAGACAGGTCCTTATTAATGCAAGGCAGGTCCTTATTAATACAAGGCAGGTCCTTATTAATACAAGGCAGGACCTTATTAATACAAGGCAGGACCTTATTAATGCAAGGCAGGACCTTATTAATATAAAGCAGGTCCTTATTAACATAAGACAGGTCCTTATTAATACAAGGCAGGTCCTTATTAATACAAGGCAGGTCCTTATTAATACAAGGCAGGACCTTATTAATACAAGGCAGGACCTTATTAATACAAGGCAGGTCCTTATTAATACAAGGCAGGTCCTTATTAATACAAGGCAGGACTTATTAATACAAGGCAGGTCCTTATTAATACATAGGCAGGACCTTAATTAATACAAGGCAGGACCTTATTAATACAAGGCAGGACCTTATTAATACAAGTCAGGACCTTATTAATACAAGGCAGGACCTTATTAATACAAGGCAGGACCTTATTAATACAAGTCAGGACCTTATTAATACAAGGCAGGACCTTATTAATACAAGGCAGGACCTTATTAATACAAGGCAGGACCTTATTAATACAAGGCAGGACCTTATTAATACAAGGCAGGTCCTTATTAATACAAGGCAGGACCTTATTAATACAAGGCAGGACCTTATTAATACAAGGCAGGACCTTATTAATACAAGGCAGGACCTTATTAATACAAGGCAGGACCTTATTAATACAAGGCAGGTCCTTATTAATACAAGGCAGGACCTTATTAATACAAGGCAGGACCTTATTAATACAAGGCAGGACCTTATTAATACAAGTCAGGACCTTATTAATACAAGGCAGGACCTTATTAATACAAGGCAGGACCTTATTAATACAAGTCAGGACCTTATTAATACAAGGCAGGACCTTATTAATACAAGGCAGGTACCTTATTAATACAAGGCAGGACCTTATTAATACAAGGCAGGTCCTTATTAATACAAGGCAGGTCCTTATTAATACAAGGCAGGACCTTATTAATACAAGGCAGGACCTTATTAATACAAGGCAGGACCTTATTAATACAAGGCAGGACCTTATTAATACAAGGCAGGACCTTATTAATACAAGGCAGGACCTTATTAATACAAGGCAGGACCTTATTAATACAAGGCAGAGAAGAGAGACATCAGCACAACAATGCTACGGTCAATACCACCTCACTATTTACATTACTGATAGGACGGTGAGGATTCCTTGATATATAATCTCTTTATTTTGATTCACAATAAACAAACACATAAAATACAAGTTAATTAAAGAACAGATAAAGCAGAGATAAAAATACATAGTTTATTATTGTGATTATCGTGGTATTTATGTCTCTCATCACGTGACATAACACCAGCATAAAAGGTATATTTTGAGACTGTTAACCCATGATAACCCACGGGATATATACACCGAGAGGTATATATATCTCAGCTTGGTATAAACCTTGGTAACAGAGACCGACAAACTGGTGTAGAAAGACACGTAAGCAGACACTGGGACATTTTTGTTAGGAAACGTTTCGGTCCTGTCATACACTGCAACACAACATATTCACTCTGTCAGACACTGCAACACAACATATTCACTCTGTCAGACACTGCAACACAACATATTCACTCTGTCAGACACTGCAACACAACATATTCACTCTGCCGGACACTGCAACACAACATATTCACTCTGCCGGACACTGCAACACAACATATTCACTCTGCCGGACACTGCAACACAACATATTCACTCTTGCCTGCCGACACCTGCAACACAAAATATTTCACTCTGCGGACACTGCAACACAACATATTCACTCTGTCAACTGCATCTCTAATTTTCGCTCTTGGCACTGCTTCACTTATTTCACTCTTTCTGGGTCACTGTTCTTGTTCAACTGTTCCTTGGCTCGTGTTACTTTGCCATGTTCAGTATTCCTCGTGTTCTTGTGTTCTTCGTGTTCTTTGTGTTCTCGTGTTCTTGTGTTCTCGTGTTCTTGTGTTCTCGTGTTCTTGTGTTCTCGTGTTCTTGTATTCTCGTGTTCTTGTGTTCTCGTGTTCTTGTGTTCTCGTGTTCTTGTGTTCTCGTGTTCTTGTGTTCTCGTGTTCTTGTGTTCTCTTGTGTTCTTGTGTTCTCGTGTTCTTGTGTTTCTCTGTTTTGTGTTCTCGTGTTTCTGTGTCTGTTTCTCGTGTTCTTGTGTTCTCGTGTTCTTTGTGTTCTCGTGTTCTTGTATTCTGTGTTCTTGTGTTCTCGTGTTCTTGTGTTCTCGTGTTCTTGTGTTCTCGTGCTCTTGTGTTCTCTTGTGTTCTGTGTTCTTGTGTTCTCGTGTTCTTATATTCTCGTGTTCTTGTGTTCTCGTGTTCTCGTGTTCTTGTGTTCTCGTGTTCTTGTGTTCTCGTGTTCTTGTGTTCTCGTGTTCTTGTGTTTCTCGTGTTTTCTTGTGTTCTCGTGTTCTTGTGTTCTCGTGTTCTTGTATTCTCGTGTTCTTGTGTTCTCGTGTTCTTGTGTTCTCGTGTTCTTGTGTTCTCGTGTTCTTGTGTTCTCGTGTATTTGTGTTCTCGTGTTTGTGTCTCGTGCTCTTGTGTTCTCTTGTTGTGTTCTCGTGTTCTTGTGTTCTCGTGTTCTTGTATTCTCGGTTCTTGTGCTTCTCGTTTCTTGTGTTCTCGTGTTCTTGTGTTCTCGTGTTCTTGATATCTCGTGTTCTTGTGTTCTCGTGTTCTTGTGTTCTAGTGTCTCTTGTTATTCTCGTGTTCTTGTATTCTCGTTGTTCTTGTGTTCTCGTGTTCTTGTGTTCTCGTGTTCTTGTATTCTCGTGTTCTTGTGTTCTCGTGTTCTTGTGTTCTCGTGTTCTTGTGTTCTCGTGTTCTTGTGTTCTCGTGTTCTTGTATTCTCTTGTTCTTATGTTCTTGAACTTCGTCTATAAAGACTCTTTCTCTAACTTGTCTCTTCTCATTTATCTTAATGGAATAATTACCACTGCGCTAACCTTCTTAAGACACTGCTTGAAATTTATATTATATACACTGACTTCTAACTTTATTATTAACCTCCTACTTTATTACTAATCTCTCACTTTATTACTAATCTCTCACTTTATTACTAATCTCTCACTTTATTACTAATCTCTCACTTTATTACTAATCTCTCACTTTATTACTAACCTCTCACTTTATTACTAACCTCTCACTTTATTACTAACCTCTCACTTTATTACTAATCTCTCACTTTATTACTAATCTCTCACTTTATTACTAACCTCTCACTTTATTACTAATCTCTCACTTTATTACTAATCTCTCACTTTATTACCAATCTCTCACTTTATTACTAATCTCTCACTTTATTACTAATCTCTCACTTTATTACTAACCTCTCACTTTATTACTAATCTCTCACTTTATTACTAACCTCTCACTTTATTACTAATCTCTCACTTTATTACTAATCTCTCACTTTATTACTAATCTCTCACTTTATTACTAATCTCCCACTTTATTACTAATCTCTCTTTATTACTAATCTCTCACTTTATTACTAATCTCTCACTTTATTACTAACCTCTCACTTTATTACTAACCTCTCACTTTATTACTAACCTCTCACTTTATTACTAATCTCACTTTATTACTAATCTCTCACTTTATTACTAATCTCTCACTTTATTACTAATCTCTCACTTTATTACTAATCTCTCACTTTATTACTAACCTCTCACTTTATTACTAATCGCTCTTTATTACTACCCTCTCACTTTATTACTAACCTCTCACTTTATTACTAACCTCTCACTTTATTACTAATCTCTCACTTTATTACTAATCTCTCACTTTATTACTAATCTCTCAGTTTATTACTGATCTCTCAGTTTATTACTAATCTCTCACTTTATTACTAATCTCTCACTTTATTACTAATCTCTCACTTTATTACTAATCTCTCACTTTATTACTAATCTCTCACTTCATTACTAATCTCTCACTTTATTACTAACCTCTCACTTTATTACTAATCTCTCACTTTATTACTAACCTCACACTTTATTACTAATCTCTCACTTTATTACTAATCTCTCACTTTAATACTAATCTCCCACTTTATTACTAATCTCTCTTTATTACTAATCTCTCACTTTATTACTAATCTCTCACTTTATTACTAATCTCTCACTTCATTACTAATTTCTCACTTTATTACTAACCTCTCACTTTATTGCTAATCTCTCACTTTATTACTAATCTCTCACTTTATTACTAATCTCTCACTTTATTACTAATCTCTCACTTTATTACTAATCTCTCACTTTATTACTAAACTCTCACTTTATTACTAATCTCTCACTTTATTACTAATCTCTCACTTTATTACTAATCTCCCACTTTATTACTAACCTCTCACTTTATTACTAATCTCCCACTTTATTACTAATCTCTCACTTTATTACTAATCTCCCACTTTATTACTAATCTCTCACTTTATTACTAATCTCCCACTTTATTACTAATCTCTCACTTTATTACTAATCTCCCACTTTATTACTAATCTCTCACTTTATTACTAATCTCCCACTTTATTACTAATCTCTCAGTTTATTACTAATCTCTCACTTTATTACTAATCTCTCACTTTATTACTAATCTCTCACTTTATTACTAATCTCTCACTTTATTATTAACCTCTGGCTTTATTATTAACCTCTCACTTTATTATTAACCTCTCACTTTATTACTAATCTCTCACTTTATTACTAAACTCTCACTTTATTACTAATCTCTCACTTTATTATTAACCTCTCACTTTATTACTAACCTCTCACTTTATTACTAATCTCTCACTTTATTATTAACCTCTCACTTTATTACTAATCTCCCACTTTATTACTAACCTTTCACTTTATTACTACCCTCTCACTTTATTACTACCCTCACACTTTATTGCTACCCTCTCACTTTATTACTACCCTCTCACTTTATTACTAACCTCTCACTTTATTACTAACCTCTCACTTTATTACTAACCTCTCACTTTATTACTAACATCTCACTTTATTGTTAACCACTCACTTTATTACTAACCTCTCACTTTATTACTAACCTCTCACTTTATTACTAACATCTCACT
This sequence comes from Cherax quadricarinatus, assembly GCF_026875155.1. Taxonomy (NCBI): domain Eukaryota; kingdom Metazoa; phylum Arthropoda; class Malacostraca; order Decapoda; family Parastacidae; genus Cherax; species Cherax quadricarinatus. The sequence goes on from NC_069416.1 coordinate 7,373,748, forward strand.
TTATTGTTAACCACTCACTTTATTACTAATCTCTCACTTTATTACTAACCTCTCACTTTATTACTAACCTCTCACTTTATTACTAACCTCTCACTTTATTACTAACATCTCACTTTATTGTTAACCACTCACTTTATTACTAACCTCTCACTTTATTACTAACCTCTCACTTTATTACTAACCTCTCACTTTATTACTAACATCTCACTTTATTGTTAACCACTCACTTTATTACTAACCCATCACTTTATTAACTTCTCACTTTATTATTTACCTCTCATTTTATTTCTTTGAGTGCATGAATTATTTATTCCCAGCTGATGTGTTTACTGCAGAAATAAAATTTGCTGAATACACCCTCATGGTGTTGTGTGCTAGTCGACTTAAGAACGGGATATATACACGTTTCAATGCCATTTGTGTGTTGGTCGACTCAAAACCTGAATTTATACACGTCTGAACGTCATTTTAGGTCATCCAGGGTAGTAAAATGAGGATCCCAGGGATGGAACCAGGGTTGTTAATATTTTTAATAGAAGAGTCGTGGTTCATGTGACGGATGGGACCAGTCAGCATGTGCATTATTCTGTTCTGTGTTTGCCGTTCAGCTTACTGAGGCCATAAAACAATGGACTATATGAAAGTTTTGAATTGGAAATAGGGTAGTCGATGAGTGGAACAGTTTGCCTGGTAGGGTTATTGAAGCTAAAACCTTGGGTAGCTTCAAATTTAGGTTGGATAAATACATTAGTGGCCCGGTGGCCTGGTGGCCTGGTGGCTAAAGCTGCCGCTTCACACACGGAGGGCCCGGGTTCGATTCCCGGCGGGTGGAAGAATTCGACACGTTTCCTTACACCTGTTGTCCTGTTCACCTAGCAGCAAATAGGTACCTGGGTGTTAGTCGACTGGTGTGGGTCGCATCCTGGGGGACAAGATTAAGGACCCCAATGGAAATAAGTTAGACAGTCCTCGATGACGCACTGACTTTCTTGGGTTATCCTGGGCGGCTAACCCTTCGGGGTTAAAAATCCGAACGAAATCTTTATCTTATCTTAGAGGGGTTGGATCTGAGTGGAACTTGTTCCTTGGGTAGCATTGAAAATGGGTCGGGCAAATATTTTTGTTAACTGGGTTTAGTACACAAATAAGCCACACATAGGAGAGAGGAGCTTACGACGACGTTTCGATCCGACTAGGACCGAGAAGAACCTGCCTAGTATGGGCCAATAGGCCTGCGGCACTGTTCTTCCATTCTTGTGTTCTTAATGTATATGCTGACTACACCTATCTCTCACCTCAGCCATGATTCTTTTTTTTTTTTTCTTAATGCTACCCTGACCTCACTTTCCTGACCTCAACCCCCCCCCCCCAACCTCTTGACCGTAACTCAGTAACCTCGGCTCTGGACCTTTCCCTGTGACCCACATTTAACCTCTCCTATGACCTCCCATTTGACCTCAGACTGCTCGTTTGCCTTATAATGCAGTGTATGTATGGTGTGCTTTCTGTATTCTCGATAAAATCCAGTCCTGGGCGAAACGTAGCAGTAAAATGCTTCCCTAGAAAATTATAAACTCTGCCATCACACAGCAACCTACTATTACTACTACTATTGCTGCTGCTACTACCACCATTACTACTACTACTACTGTTGCTACTGCTACTGCTACTACTACTACTGTTACTATTACTACTACCACCACCTGCCACATGGGTCTGTTGGACCACTCATTCACCTAGTATCATTCATAACGGCTTGACAAAGTTCCTGGAGAGCGAAACGTTGCCACAATAAAATGTCACAAATTAATGTGGTTTATCCCCTGCACAAGACAACGTTCAGCATCACTGACTATAATGTTCAGAATTACTAGCAATAATGTTCAGCATCATTAGCCATAATGTTCAGCATCATTAGCCATAACGTTCAGCATCATTAGCCATAATGTTCAGCATCATTAGCCATAATGTTCAGCATCATTAGCCATAATGTTCTGCATCAAATCATCATAATTTGGTCAGATAAGGTCAAGAGTATTATCCGGTGTGGTCGCTTCTTTTGCCTGTTTAAGGTGAATTAATCAGAATCTTGACACTGTTCGTACCTCGATACTCATCTGAACTTTTCTAAGCCATTTATTCCATGATTGAGACACTTATGCAAAGCAGAAAGGTGTAAACTCTCCCTCTCCTTACACCTTTCTGCTTTGTATTGGACTGATGAAGCCACTGTGTGGCGAAACGTTTCTTCAATAAAGATTCCCATATGTTGCATAAGTGTCTCAATCTTCAACTTGTCGGTTTTTTAAACCATTTATCACATTTATTCCATGTTTGTCAGACATAGCAAGTGTCATGTGGGTTTTCGAAAACGTGGATAGGGTAAGAATACTCACGTAGGCTGGTAGTACGTATAATATAACGGAAAGTGTGGGAAAGCGCCAACAGCCGTCCTGCCTCTCTCTGCTCCCTAGCCTGACTGACCCACCAGTGCCTATGTGTGAGGGGGTGTTTGAAATCCTGCTATGGTCAGCAGCAATATGAATACAGTCAGTGATTCACGCAGAGACGGTTGGTAGTGAGTCATCTACTGGTACACTGGTTACTGGTAACTGGTTACTAGGAACTGTTACTACTACTGAGACAAGATTCATTTATCAACTTGTCGGTTTTCTAAGCCATTTATTCTATTTTCCCAGAAACTTTCTTCTGTTATTGCATTAAGAACATAAGAATGGAGGAAGACTGTAGGGGGCCTACTGGCCCATACTTAGCAGGTCCTTCTCAAACCCAACCACTCCCACTTACACTGAATTTTACGAAGATGGATTGATTACATTATCTGAAGAAACTTACTGTGTAGGCGAAACGTTCCATCAATAAAGAAACCCAACTGTTGTACACGTGTCTTTATCTTCAACTACACCAACATTGTTTTTCCCATTTATGGAAATCGCCAAAAAAAAATGTTTTGTTGACGCTTTTTTTTATAAGACAAACATGCAGGTTCGTCTCAAATTCGGTCCATATCGGAGCGAAACGTTGTCATAAGCTTCTCTCTCCTACGTGGGGGTGATTTGTGTATTGCTCAGTGTAAATGAGAGAATTCTTATGACAAGACACCACCCACACGCCGCCAACTTTGAGCTCGTGTCGAATAAGGCTACATAATAATCCCTATTTTACTGCCAGGGTAGTCTGTATTATGATGAGAGTAAGACACATGTGCAACATCTGGGTATCTTTATTGTAGGTGTTTCGCCATCCAGTGGCTTTATCAATACAAATTCCAGGACATAACTTGAAGACAGTAGAACTATGTACAGAAGATGAGGTAATCAGTCCCTCAACCTAGGAGTAGGTGCGAACAGCACCATAGTCGTGGAGATTCTCTTTATCAATACAAATTCCAGGACATAACTTGAAGACAGTAGAACTATGTACAGAAGATGAGGTAATCAGTCCCTCAACCTAGGAGTAGGTGCGAACAGCACCATGTGTCTTACTCTCATCTTGTCGGTATTATATACCATTCGTAGTCTGTATTATGTAGCAGAGGCTGAAGGTCTGATTACCTCCTCTTTTGTATATAGTTCTACAATCTTCCCATTATGTTCTTGAATTTGTACTGATAAAGCCACTGCATGCCGAAACGTCTACAATGTGTCTAAATTTTCGGTCTGTATTATGGATCTCGTAAAAACAGAGGCAGCTGGTACAAGGAGAATAATTATCACTTGATAATTAAGACATGTGCAAGAGTTAGTTATCTTTATTCCGAAACGTTCGCCTACACAGTAGGCTTCTTCAGTTGAATACAGACACGGCAAAATAAGCAGTAGAGATGTAAAGACGATATAATCAGTCTATCACCCTTGAAAACGTATTCTAAGGTGGTCAGTCCCTCAGCCTGGACAAGAGTTCTGCTCCATAGTCTGGAACAGAGTGAAGCTGAAGAAACAGAAAGGAGATTTACATACTGTCAAGGGCTCACCTGCCATGGGTTCAAGCTTCATCCGTTCTGTGGTTTGTTTGTAATCGTGTTATTTACGATTTCTTGAGACAAATCGTTAAAACACCCAGGTACCTACTTAATACACATTTTAAATAGTATACAACACCGACAAATTGATGAGTACAACACATGTGCAACACTAGGAATCTTTAATGACGAAACGTGTCGCCTGCGCTGCAGGTTTTACAAGTTAAATAAAGAGATGAGTGGCCGTCCTGGACACATGAAGTGTGGTGGTAGGTGAGCAGGAGCAGCGGGTGACTTGCCAATACGCCTCGCCCTACCTGGGATGCCACCCACAACACACGGGCACTTATTCGCCCTCTGTATAGGCGAAACGTTTCGGAGTAAAGATACCTAACTTATATAGAAAAATGGTTCAGAGAACCGACAAGTTGATAAATTAGACACATGTGCAACACTTGGGTATCTTTATTAAGGAAGCGTTTCCTCAATTCTTGTACGTGTCTAATTTATCATGCCTAACTGTTGCACGTGTATCTCAATTATCAACTTGTTTGTACTATATAAAATTATATTCACCATGGTACCTATTTAAGTCTCGTTTAAATAGGGACAGCCGGTTTAACAATACTCGCAAAATCGTCTCTCCTAGCCAAGAATTTGAACCCAAGTTATCCCACAGAACTACGATACACGACAATACATAGCAACACCACCACCTCATTAACCTACCACGCAACACTGCACTCAACAAGGCAACATTAACTCTGGTCAGTACTGACACGGAGAATTGTAATTATACATATATTTATACATATGCATATATATATATATATATATATATATATATATATATATATATTATATATATATATATATATATATATATATATATATATATATATATATATATATAATATATGCAGAGGAGAAAGAGGGAGAGACAGGGAGAGAGAGAGAGAGAGGAGGGAGAGCAACCTGTCTTACAGTTAAGGCAACTGGTTTTTTCACTCGTTGCCGTGCATACATTTCTGCATGAGTGACCTTTGATAAAAATATTTGTGTGTTATTCTGGTATGGATTAAACTAGGTTAGGTTATGTTAGTGGTCAGTCAAGTTAGGTAAGGTTTGTCAGGAAACAGGACTAATCTTTCCTGACACTTTGGTCATCTGACTGATTTTCTTTGTTCAAAATAGATATTTTTATCGCTTTTTTTACAATCCCTCATTATAAAAATTATGTGATAATGGGTTTATAACCATATGGTAACTCTTTAATTGTTTTATTGGTTCCCAAAAGTTTTTGAGTCTAATGTCCGGGGAAAGTTAAAGTATAAGATTGGAATGTTAAACTGGCTGTTCAAGAGGGCTTTGACAATATAACCATCACCCGGGCTGTATTAAGGGGACGAACGCAGGAATAATATCATACCCCCAGTTAAATTCCCAGTAACTATTAAGGGTTAATAACCCTCTTACTTTACGCTAAAGCGTAACCTTGGACCCTGACCTTGAGCATTAAAAAACGAAGGTGATTTTCTAAAAATTTTTGGGGGGAAAAACGCGCCTTATTTTTTTATCTGGAGTTTATCTGGAGAGATTCCGGGGGGGCAAAAACCCCCCGCGGCCCCCTCTGTGACCAGGCCTTCCTTTGGGCAGTTCCCAGGGCGACCCACCACCAGTCACTAACACCCGGGACCCCCTTTTTTGATGGGGGCATAGACAAAAGGTGGAAAGAAACACGTCCAATGTTTCTACTCTGGCTGGGAACGAACCCATATAAGCGAAAAGGCGTTTTAACCACTTGGCCGAAAAGGCCCCCGGAAAATACTGTAACTATATTTTGTACAAATTGTCAAAAAAAAAAAAAATACAAAGTAGACTGGGTTATGTTGCTTTTGATTAAATTAATTTAGGTTAGGTTTAATGTCCCCGGTTGAAGGGAAAGGGTTAAAATAAAATTTGGTTTGGCAGCGTGGTTCTTTATCCTGAAAACTTCTTTCGTGGTGTTTCACACGTTCAAAACCAAAAACCCCGGGGAAACGACGGGACGAGACACAAAACAGCATCCCTAAAGCAGAAAAACAGTGTTTTTAAAACCAGGGGTTTAAATCTCACTTAGTTATTTCTAGTCCTTTTTATTATATTTATTGTTGGGTGTTTTTATGTTGTAATTAATTTTTTTTAAATGAGGAAAACCCTAACCTACTTTAAACCTGGGCCTAAAAAAAACATACCCAAAAACTTTAAACTTAACCTAAAACCAAACCCCAGTAAAAACATAAATTTTAATCCCCCCAAAACCTAACCTTAGCCAAAACATAATTAAAATCAAACCAAAACCAAACCCTTATGGCCGAAAAAAACCCAAACTAATCTAACCAAACATACCCCAAACATAACAAACCTAACCTAAAACACCCAAATATAACCAAAACTAACCAAACCCATAGAAAAACCCAAATTTTAATCTAACCAAACCAAACCAAACCCTAATCAAACCCTTTCCTTTAACCCTAACGTTACCAAAACCTAACAAAAATTAAACGTAATATGAAAAGAGAGGGAAAAAAACCCCCCACTCACCCCACGTGGATAAATTGGTTTTAGCGCACTTGTTCCCCTTTTTTTTTTTTTTACCAAATCAATTTTAAAAAGTTAAGGTTGTTATCCGGCCTGGGTTCTTTCATAGTCCCCCCCTTTGGTATTTTACCCCCCCAGGATGCCCCCACGCCAGCCGACAAACACAAAAGTACTAGAATCTTTCCTATATAAAAGGGAACCTTCACCTTCATCCCAAGACCCTTCCTATCTTCAAAAAACTTCATAAAAAAACCCGGGACCCCTTTTCACCATCAAAAAAGGACACCTTCCCCAATATAAAATGACCCCTTTAAACCATCATACAAGAAATTTCATAACATGAAGGGACACCTTCACCATCTTTAAAGCCCACCTTCACCATCTTACAAGACACCTTCGCCATCTAAAAGGGGCCCCCTTCCCATATCCCAAGGCATTTTCAACATCATACAAGGCCTTAAAACACCTTTAAAAGGGACCCCTTTCCCCCCATCATAAAAAGACACTTAAACATCATACAAGGCACTTCACCTTCATACAAGACACTTTCAACATCATCAAGACATTTTTCCCCCCCTTTCATAAAAGGCCTTCACCATCTAAAAGGGACCCCTTCACCTTTTCAACAAAAACCTTAAATTTTTTTCCCTTTACAAGGCACTTCCCCCTTCATAAAGACATTTAAAACTTTCAAAAAGGACCCCTTTCCCCTTTCATACAAGACATTTCAACATCATTCTTGAAACTTCAACTCATAAAAAGGCATTTTCCCATCATACAAGACATTTTAAAACAAATAAAAGGGGAAAATTCAACATAAACAAGACGCTTCAACATCATAAAGAAAACCTTCACCATCTTTAAAAAACCCTTCCCCCACATACAAGACATTTCATCATAAAAGGCCCAATTCCCCATCATACAAGAAAATTTTAAACATCATACAAGCCCCTTCAACATCATACAAGAAAACCTTACCATCATACAAGACCCCTTACCTTTTTACAAGACCTTCAAAAACCATTACAAAAACCCCTTAAAACATCTTTACAAGACCCCTTCACCATCATAAAGAACCTTCCCATCATAAAAGACCTTCAACATCATAAAAGGACACTTAACCTTCATACAAGACGCTTCAACATCTTTTACAAGACATTTCAACTTCATAAAAGGGCATTTCCAACATCATAAAAGACGTTTTTAAAAAAATTTTATACAAGACACCTTCATTTTCTTTAAAAAAACCCCTTCCCAAATATACAAGACACCTTCACCATCATAAAAGGGACACCTTCACCATAAATACAGGACATTTCCCACCATCTTAAAAGGGACCCCTTTCCCCCATAATAAAAGGGAAAATTTTCCCCATCATCCCAAGACATTTCACCTTTCTTTAAAAGACACCTTCACCATCATCAAGCCCTTCTTCACCTTTCTTTAAAAAGAAAACCTTCCCCTTCATACAAGAACACCTTCCCCCTCTTAAAAGGGACACCTTCACCTTTCATCCCAAGACCCCCCTTCACCAAAACAAAAACATTTTAAAACATCATACAAACACCTTCACCTTATAAAAGCACCTTACAATAATCAAGAAAACCTTCACCATCATACAAGACCCCTTTCACAATAATACAAGAAAACCCTTCCCAAAAATCTTTACAAGACACCTTAACCATCAAAACAAGCATTAAAGATTTACAAGACATTTTTCATTATCAAAACAAGCCCACCTTCACCATCTTTTACAAGACCCCCTTCCTATCATACAAGCCCTTCACCATCTTACAAGGGACACCTTCCACTTAAAAGCATTTTTCCCATCTTAAAGGGAACCTTCATATCATAAAAGACCCTTCCCATCATACAAGACAATTCAAAATCATACAAGACCCCTTTCACCATATAAAAAAAAGACACCTTCAAAAAATCATAAAAGACCCCTTCTTTATCTTAAAAGGGACCCTTCACCATCAACAAGAAAATTTCCTATAACAAGACCCCTTTTCCCCTTTCATACAAGAAAACCTTCACCTTTCATACAAGACATCTTAAACCATCATACAAGAAACCTTATCTTTTTTTCAAGAAAATTCCCATCTTTTACAAAAAACACCTTCACCTTTCTTTTACAAGACACCTTCACCATCTTTCAAGCCCCTTAAACCCAATCAACGGCACCTTCACCATCATAAAAGGGCCACTCCCATCTTTCAAAAAACCCCTTCACCACCCTTAAAAGGGACCCCTTTCCCACCTTTCATACAAGACCCCTTCACCATCAAAACCAAGACCCCTTTTCCCCAATCTTTAAAAGACACCTTCACCATCATACAAGACACCTTCACCTTTGGACCAAGCCCACTTAAACCCTTCATACAAGACCCCCTTCACCTTTCTTAAAAGACCCTTCACAATCATAAAAGGACCCCTTTTCCCCAAATCATACAAGACCCCTTTTCACAATCATACAAGACCCTTCACAATCATACAAGACCCCTTTCCCCAATCATAAAAGACCCTTCACAATCATAAAAGGGCCCCACCTTCACTATCATACAAGCCCCTTCCCCAATATAAAAGGGACACCTTCCCCAAATCATACAAACCCCTTAATTTATCTTTAAAGACACCTTCACCATATACAAGACCCCTTTTCACTATCATAAAAGGGACACCTTAAACCATCTTACAAGACACCTTCACCCTTCATACAAGACCCCTTCACCATCATACAAGACACCTTCACTATATACGACACCTTACCATTCATAAAAGACACCTTCACTATCATACAAGACACCTTTCACCATCATACAAGACCCCTTCCCCTTTCATACAAGAAAATTCTTCATCATAAAAAGGGACATTTCACCATCATAAAAGGACCCCTTCACCTCTACAAGCACTTCACCATCATAAAAGGGAACTTCCCCCATCTTTAAAAGGGACCCCTTGCCCAACCCATAAAAGACCCCTTCACCTTTATACAAGACCCCTTCCAATCACACAAGACATTTTCACCATTTTACAAAAACCTTTTCCCACATCACAAAAAGGGCCCACCTTTACCATAATAAAGACACTTCGCCTTCATACAAGACATTTCACCATCATAAAAGACCCCCTTACCTCATACAAGACACCTTGACCATCTTTACAAGCACCTTCCCCCTTCATACAAAACCCTTCCCATCTTTAAAAGAAAATTTTTACCATCATACAAAGACACTTCGCCTTTCATAAAAGAATTTCACCTTCATAAAAAGGGACACATTAACCTTCATAAAAGACACCCTCCCATCTTTAAAAGACACCTTCACTATATACACGCCCCTTAAACCATCATACAAAGACACTTCCCCTTTCATAAAAAGACACTTCACCATCTTACTGGGGACACTTCCCCATCTTAAAGGGCACTTAAACCATAATAAAAAAACACTTCACCACCCCTTTAAAAAGGACACCTTCCCATTTTAAAAGGGGACACTTCACCATAATACAAGACACTTCACAATCAAAACAAGACATTTTCACCATCATAAAAAGACACCTTCACTATCATAAAAAAGGACCCCCTTCACCACCATACAAAAACCCCTTCACCATCATACAAAAACACTTCACCATTTTACAAGACACTTCACCATCAAAAAGGACACTTCACCTCATACAAGACCTTCCCCAATATACAAGACACCTTCACCATACCCCAAGGGGCCCCTTCACCATCATACAAGACACTTCCCCATCAAAAGACACTTACCATCATACAAGACCCTTTCACCATCATAAAAGGGCGCTTCCCCTCATACAAGACATTTCCCCATCATACAAGACATTTCACCATCATACAAGACACTTCCCCAATCCATAAAAAGACACTTCATCTTTTAAAAGGGGACACTTCCCATCATAAAAAGACAATTTCATCATCATACAAGGGACACTTCCCCCTTTAAAAAAAAACCTTCACCATCTAAAAAGGGACACTTCACCATCTTACATGACACTTCCCCAAATCATAAAAGACACTTCCCCATCATAAAAGACACTTCCCCAAATCATCCCAATACACTTCCCCTTTAAATAAAGGGCCCACTTCATTATTTTACAAGAAAACCTTCCCCATTTAAAAGACACCTTCCCCATCTTCCCAAGGACACCTTCACCTTTCATACAAGCCCACTTAACCATCATCCCAAGACCACTTCACCATCATAAAAAGACCCCCTTCCCCCATAAACCCAAAAACCCCTTTCCAACCCATACAAGGCACTTCCCAATTCCATACAAGACACTTCCCCCATCATAACAAGAACTTCACCTTCATACAAAAATTTTCACCTTTTTTTACAATTTCACCTTCACCATCAAAAAAAGGCATTTTCACCGCCCAAAAAGGGACACTTCCCATCTTTTAAAAGGGACCCCTTCCCCCCCACCCCATCATACAAGATCCCTTCACCATCATAAAAGGGACACCTTCACCATCAAAACAAAAAACCCCCTTTTTCCCCAATCTTTTTAAAACAAGACCCCTTCCCCAAATCTTTAAAAGCACCTTCACCATAATACAAAAAACCCCCTTCCCTTCTTTCAAGACACCTTCCCCATCAAAACAAGAAACTTCACCCAAAAGACCCCTTTTCAAAATTTTAAAAAGGACCCCTTTCCCCCAAATCATAAAAGACCCCTTTCCCCCAAACTTTACAAGACATTTTAAACCATCATACAAAACCTTCCCCAAATCATACAGATACCTTCACATCTTACGGGGGCCCACCTTCCCCTTCTTTACAAGACACCTTCACCTAATAAAAGACACCTTCACCATTACAAGACACCTTTCCCCTTCTTAAAAGACCCCTCCCCATCATACAAGACACCTTCACCATCTTAAAAGACACTTCAAAAATTTCAAGACACCTTCCCAATATCCCAAAAACACCTTCACCATCATAAAAGGGACACCTTCACCATCAAAACAAGAAAATTCACCATCATACAAGCCCCACTTCATCTTTTTTCCTTTTAAAAGAAATTTTCACCACATACAAAAACCTTAAACATATAAAAGACACCTTCACCATCTTTAAAAGGGACCCCTTTTCACCATCTTTAAAAAGACCCCTTCACCATATACAAGACCCCTTTCCAACATAATAAAAGAAAACTAAACCTTTCTTTAAAAGACACCTTCCCCTTTTATACAAAAAAACCTCCTCATACAAGACCCTTCACCATCATACAAGAAACTTCCATCATAAAAGACACCTTCCCATTTTACAAGAAAATTTTCCCTCGTACAAAAATTTTCCCCCATCAAAAAAAGGACCCTTCCCCTTTATCAAGACCCCTTCCCCTCATACAAAAAAAACTTCACCATCATACAAGACACCTTAAACCCCATTATACAAGAAATTAAACCCCATCTTTCAAGACCCCTTTTCCATCATAAAAAAAAACTTCACCATATACAGGACACCTTCACCTTATAAAAGGGACCCTTCACCATCATACAAAAAAACTTCACCATCATACGGGCCCACCTTAAACCTTTATAAAAGGGTCTCCCCTGAAGGGGTGGTTTTGTCAATTTTAAGGCTCGGGGAAAACAACTTCTCGCCAGTGACCCTTCAGCTTAATCCAGGGGGGGATCCCACATTTTTGGGCACTCTGGTGGGGGCACTGGTCGGGGCCACACCTGTGTACATACAAAGGTTTTTCCCTTTGGGTTGGGTTATTTTTTTGTTTGCCCTTTGTTTGAAATCATTTTTTTCTCTCTTGATTCTGTTGTCGTTGTTGAAATGGACACTAATATGTATTTGAAATTAGTTTATTGATGATTTGAGCACGAATTATAATAATAATAATAATAATAATAATAATAATAATAATAATAATAATAATAATAATAATAATAATAATAATAATAATAATAATAGGGATGCCAAGCCCATGATCGACACTCTTCAGGTCACTTGTTCTATCTAGGCTGGAATATTGCTGCACACTAACAGCACCTTTCAAGGCAGGTGAAATTGCTGACTTAGAAAATGTACAGAGAACCTTCACGGCGCGCATAACGGAGATAAAACACCTCAATTACTGGGAGCGCTTGAGGTTCCTAAACCTGTGTTCCCTGGAACGCAGGCAGGAGAGATACATGATTATATACACCTGGAAAATCCTAGAGGGACTAGTACCGAACTTGCACGCGAAAATCACTCACAACGAAAGCAAAAGACTTGGCAGACGATGCACCATCCCCCCAATGAAAAGCAGGGGTGTCACTAGCACGTTAAGAGACCATATAATAAGTGTCAGGGGCCCGAGACTGTTCAACTGCCACCCAGCACACATAAGGGGGATTACCAACAGACCCCTGGCAGTCTTCAAGCTGGCACTGGACAAGCACCTAAAGTCGGTTCCTGACCAGCCGGGCTGTGGCTCGTACGTTGGTTTGCGTGCATCCAGCAGTAACAGCCTGGTTGATCAGGCTCTGATCCACCAGGAGGCCTGGTCACAGACCGGGCCGCGGGGGCGTTGACCCCCGGAACTCTCCAGGTAAGAAGAAGAAGAAGAAGAAGAGGAAGAAAAGAAGTATTATAATATTAATAATAATAACAACGACAGTAACAACAAAAAGAGAAGAAATATAATAATAAGCATATTAGTAATAACGACAATAAGAACAACAACAGAAAGAGAAGAAGAAGAAGAAGAAGAAGAAGAAGAAGAAGAAAAAGAAGAAGAAGAACAAGAACAACAAGAGGGTGTAAGGAGAATTAGCAATACGCCTGAGTGCACGTGGTAATGCAACAAGAGTGCACGTGGTAATGCAACAAGAGTGCACGTGGTAATGCAACAAGAGTGCACGTGGTAATGCAACAAGAGTGCACGTGGTAATGCAACAAGAGTGCACGTGGTAATGCAACAAGAGTGCAAGTGGTAATGCAACAAGAGTGCAAGTGGTAATGCAACATGAGTGCACGTGGCAACGCAACAAGAGTGCACGTGGTAATGCAACAAGAGTGCACGTGGTAATGCAACAAGAGTGCACGTGGTAACGCAACAAGAGTGCACGTGGTAATGCAACAAGAGTGCACACACCCACACTCTACATACTTCCTACTGCCTCAGTAATGCTGTTTAAAGCCTATTAATTACGTGAGTGTCGTCAACTCTACACGTCGTCCATTCACCACCAGTCAAGAATAATTTTTAGTAATTATAATAGGGCTTACAGGTGCTCTGGGTGTGTATACTCAGTGTATATACACTGCATCTCTCATTGTATATACACAGAGAGACATACACCTCTCGGTGTATATACCCAGCGTTTCTTACCGAGGAAGAAATTATTATGCTCTTGTTGTACTCAGCATGGGTACATTCAGAATAATTTATATTTTAAAAGAAGCAGTAAATTAGAGGAAGTCTCTCTCTCTCTCTCTCTCTCTCTCTCTCTCTCTCTCTCTCTCTCTCTCTCTCTCTCTCTCTCTCTCTCTCTCTCTCTCTCTCTCTTTCTCTATCTATCTATCTATCTCTCTCTTTCTCTCTTCCACTGGTTCAAGGACTTATAGCTATGATAACTAAGTAAGCCTACAGGCTGCATGCAGCAACAGCCTAGTTCACTATGCACTCACCATACTAGTCTGTCCTCAGGCAAGACTACGGGAGCAAGTGCCTCGAAATCAGTCACAGGTACGTCACGGGTATGAGAAAGTATTTCAGGAATGTGAGTTACTGAGTGACTGAGCTATGAAGAAACAAATACAGCCTTCCTCCCGTAGGACATGTGTGAGGGAGTGTGTTGCTATTGTTGTTGTTAGCTGTGGTGGTGCTGCTTGTTTTTGCTGCGTTGTTTTTATTGGTGGCGCTGCAGACAGAAAAATCACAAAAGAAACCATGACCCATTTAAGTAACTGGAAAAAAATCATAAATATCTTTTTTTTTTCTACACTCAGAATTCATGTCATAAACCTATTCAAGAATTAGCCCTCTACTCAAAATAAGTTTAGCCTCTCTACGATCTCTGTCGGGGAGGAAAATCTCTACTGGTAAGGATGCTGACGTACCTTGTGCGCATTTGTCCTCTCCGTGGGGATACTGCGACTTACACTGTAAGCCCTACTGAGGGACGCTAGCGCCGCTGCCTGCTTCAACTACGACCAGGCAAACAAGTTAGTTTACCACCACCGCCATCCAGACATTCAAGGTCACTCTGACCTCGTCTCCTCACCTATACTCCGAACAAAGAAGTCAGTCTTCATTGAGTTCGAGTTGGAAATGCTTCGCCCGGTATAAGTTCCGGTTCGGGTCTTTTCCTTGAGGTGACCCAACAGTATTTCAAGTGACTTGACCGAGACGTCACCAGCCTTTCTTTTATGATATACTAATGGTTATAATCATAACCATGGTTTTTAAAGAGGTGGACTGGTAAATCAGCGGAAGTCCTCGGTCAGATTACCAGAAGCTCCATCTCCATCATCATATGACTAAAACCCACGTTAGGAAACACTTGTCCTGTTTCATGACAGACATTTCTCCCGACGTCCTACGCAAGTCACTTGAGAACGCCTGGGTCAAGAGTGAAAAAAATCACCAAGATTCCTAATTCTTCCTCAATACGGATACTCATATTCAAAACATTTCTATGGTCTCCAATGCTTTCAGCTAAGGACTTCGCATCTCCTACTGTCATATCAGTCCTTGAAACACTGAATTTAAACATTACCTCCGTTTTACCTTGTGCTGGACCTGTTATGCATATACCACACTATCAAGCACTGAGGCAAAGAAGTTTGGCTAAATATTCGGTGCTGACGGCCCCAAATACACAAGACCACTCCATGACCGAATCATTGAATCAATCAGTGTTCAGAAAGAACATATGAATTAACGTTAAGAAAGAAGAATAGTATGAATCAGCGTTAAAAAAGAACAGTATGAATCAACAACGTTCAGCAACCCGATCGAAGTCATGAAAATTGAAGACCCGGGTAGTTTTTCCCCGACTCTGCCCACCCTGTGGTAATCATACCTGATAATTCTTTTCAGGCTTCAAAATAGAAAGGGACAGCATGCCCTTGTTTGGGCATGGACAAAAATATCAGTGTCACGCATACCCAGTGTTCTTTTGAAGGAGATTGGAATCAGGAGAAAACCCAGAAGACTTAAACTATCAGACATAGGGCCTTTTATTGTAAATGGTTTAGAAGCCGACAGGTAGATGAATGAGGCTCTTGTAGCTGTGGTGGTGGTTGTGGTGGTGCAGGTGGTGGTAGTGGTAGTGTCACAGAGAGTTTCAACTGGTGGTTGGAGTGGTGGTGGTGGTAGGGGTGCCAGAGAGAGCGTGTGGCACCTGGTGGTTCTGGTAGTAGTGGTGCAGGTGTTGGTGACAGTGCCAGAAAGCGTGGCACCTGCCTGTAGTGGTGGTGCGCTCCTTACCACCACCGACACCACCACTACCTGGCCCACACACCATAAACATTCTCAGGTCCGGGTACTCATTCTCTGATCCGTGAATACATTCTCTGCCCTTCCTTACATTCACTGCGGATATCCTCTCATTACCTTTTCCTCTTCAGTCATTGATAAATTACATCACAATGTTTCCTGTACCGTGTTACGAGGTGGTAGGCTGGTAGACAGCAATCATCCAGGGAGGTAGTACTACCTTCCTGTCACGTAAGCGGGAAACGGAAGCCTGTTAAACAGTTTGCACTCTGGCAGTAGTTGTATCTAATCACGACTATATAGGACAGCGGTATCACTGTCAACAGTGCTTCAGTTTCAATATAGTATCACTGCCAACAGTGCTTCAGTTTCAATATAGTAACACTGCCAACAGTGCTTCAGTTTCAATATAGTATCACTGTCAACAGTGCTTCACTTTAATTATAGCATCAAACTAACCTTACGAACGTCTATTCACATTCAGTATTGACCTATTATTACTTTCCACTGTGCTTATTAATACCTTTTAATTCCTGTAACTGAGGAAGCCTGGTCTGGGAGCGGGCCGCAGGGGCCATGATCCTCCACATCATTAACACTACAGAGATGTATGTCTCAATCCCAGTACACCTGACCTGCATACCTGTGGCATTCCTGGGGCCGGTACCTAGTGCTGTTGCTGTTGTTGTTGCTGTGTTTGTTGTTGTTGCTGTGTTTGTTGTTGTTGCTGTGTTTGTTGTTGTTGCTGTGTTTGTTGTTGTTGCTGTGTTTGTTGTTGTTGCTGTGTTTGTTATTGTTATCTATTTTTTTCTTCATCATCATTATTATTTCACATCACTAATATTCTGTTAATAATAATAATAATAATAATAATAATATTTATTATTATTATTATTATTATTATTATTATTATTATTATTATTATTATTATTATTATTACTGTTATATTTACTGTACCTTGAACGTGGTGATTAAGTAATTCTGAATACTGGACACCAATATGATGCTCGGTTGTGGTGGCAGTACCAACAGTGTTGGTAGTGGTGATGGCAGCAGTGTTGGCAGTGGTGATGGCAGCAGTGTTGGCAGTGGTGATGGCAGCACTGTTGGCAGTGGTGATGGCAGCAGTGTTGGCAGTGGTGATGGCAGCAGTGTTGGCAGTGGTGATGGCAGTAGTGTTGGCAGTGGTGCTAGCAGCAGTGTTGGCAGTGGTGATGGAAGCAGTGTTGGAAGTGGTGATGGAAGTAGTGTTGGCAGTGGTGTTAACAGCAGTGTTGGCAACAGTGTTGGCAGTGGAGTTAGCAGTGGTGTTAGCAGTAGCATTGACGGTAGTGTTGGGGCAGAAGTGTTGGCAGTGGTGTTAGCAGTACTGTTAGCAGCAGTGTTGGCAGAAGTGTTGATAGTGGTGTTAGCAGCAGTGTTGGCAGTGGTGGTAGCTCCAACAGTGGTGATGGCAGCAGCTGCAGCAGTGTTGGCAGCAGCAACAGCAGTGCTACCAGTGGTGTTGGCAGTAGCTACAGTAGTGTTGGCGGCAGTGTTGGAAGTGGTGTTGACAGCAGCTGCAGCAGTGTTGCCAGTGGTTTAGGCAACAATGTTGGCAGTGGTGTAGGCAACAGTGTTGGCAGTGGTGTAGGCAACAGTGTTGGCAGTGGTGGAGGCAACAATGTTGGCAGTAGTGTAGGCAACAGTGTTGGCAGTGGTGTAGGCAACAGTGTTGGCAATGATGTAGGCAACAGTGTTGGCAGTTGAGTTGGCAGCCGCAACTCAGTGTTGGAAGTAGTGTTGGCAGCAGCTGCAGAAGTGTTGGCAGTGGTCCCACTTGTACACAAGGTCAGGCCTGTAGTGTGTGCCTGGTCTCATGGCCGCCACCAACACACCCAGGATGCTGCCTGGTACTGGTGCTAGTTAATGGTGACTAGTAGCAGGGTGAGGGGCAGGGAGGGGGCAGGGAGGACGAGAGTAAGAGTGAGAGTGAGAGTGAGTGTGTGTGTGTGTGTGTGTGTGTGTGTGTGTGTGTGTGTGTGTGTGTGTGTGTGTGTGTGTGTGTGTGTGTGTGTGTGTGATAGATAGATAGATAGATAGATAGAGAGAGAGAGAGAGAGAGAGAGAGAGAGAGAGAGAGAGAGAGAGAGAGAGAGAGAGAGAGAGAGAGCACACGAAGAGCGGGCCAGGAGCTGCGAATCGACCCCTGCAAACCAAAAACGAGCACAAGTAAGTGATCACACATACACATACTTTTGATATACCTTTGAGGATTTTCGAGAGTTTTCCAATCTGGCAACCCGGCCCTGGGCCAGGTTTGTTTGATGCTTGCGTGATTAACCAGGCTATTACTACTGGTAGATCACAGCCTGGTTGATCTGGCATTTGGCCGAGATACATGTCCAATTTCCTCTTGAAAACGTCTACACTTGTTCCAGCAATATTTCTGATATCTGTTGGAAGTGTTAAACAGTTCCGGACCACGGATGTTGATACAGTGTTCTCTTACTGTGCCCACAGCGTCCCAGTTTTTAACTGGCTTTAATTTACACAATGTCCCATATCTCTCACTGCAGTATGTTGTTATTGCAGTGTGTACATTTGGGACCAGACCCTAGAGCACCTCTACCATACACATTATCATGTTTTTTTTATCTGTCTCCTCTGCTCCATTGAGTACATATTTAGGACTCTGAGGTGTTCCCAGTTGTTAAAATGCTTTATTGGCTCTTTGCCGGTCATAAATGTTCTCCGTCTCTGTTCCAGCTCTGATATCACTCCTGCCCTAAAAGGAGCCATCAGTACTGGAGGTTACCTGGAGGTTACCTGGAGGTTATTCCGGGGATCAACGCCCCCGCGGCCCGGTCCACGACCAGGCCTCCCGATGGATCAGAGCCTGATCAACTAGGCTGTTACTGCTGGCCGCACGCAGTCCGACGTACGAGCCACAGCCCGGCTGATCCGGCACTGACTTTAGGTATCTGTCCAGCTCTCTCTTGAAGGCAGCCAGGGGTTTATTGGCAATTCCCCTAATGCTTGATGGGAGGCTGTTGAACAGTTTTGGGCCCCGGACACTTATGGTGTTTTCTCTTAGTGTACCAATGGCGCCCCTACTTTTTATTGGCGGCATTTTGCATCGCCTGCCCAGTCTTTTACTTTCGTAGGGAGTGATTTCTGTGTGCAGATTTGGGACCATTCCTTCCAAGATTTTCCAAGTGTAGATTATGATATATCTCTCCCTCCTGCGTTCCAACGAGTACAAGTCAAGTGCTTTCAAGCGTTCCCAGTAGTTAAGGTGCTTGACAGAACTTATACGTGCAGTAAAGGATCTCTGTACACTCTCTAGATCTGCGATTTTTACCTGCTTTGTATGGAGATGTTAATGTACAGCAGTATTCCAGCCTAGAGAGAACAAGTGATTGAAAAGGATCATCATGGGCTTGGCATCTCTCGTTTTGAAAGTTCTCATTATCCATCCTATCATTTTCTTTGCACGTGCGATCGTGGCACTGTTGTGATCCTTGAAAGTGAGATCCTCAGACATTACTACTCCCAGGTCCCTTACATTATTTTTTCCGCTCTATTGTATGGCCGGAGTCAGTAGTATACTCTGTTCTAGTTATTATCTCCTCCAGTTTTTCCATAACGGAGTAGTTGGAATTTGTCCTCATTGAACATCATATTGTTTACCGTTGCCCACTGGAAAACTTTGTTTATATCTTCTTGGAGGTTAACCGCGTCCTCAGCAGATGACAGCCTCATGCAGATCCTAGTATCATCCGCAAAGGATGATACGGTGCTGTGGTGTATATCTCTGTCTATGTCTGATATGAGGATAAGGAATAAGATGGGGGCGAGTACTGTGCCTTGTGGAACAGAGCTCTTCACTATGGCAGCCTCCGATTTAACTCAGTTGACCACTACTCTTTGTGTTCGATTTGTTAGGAAGTTGAAGATCCATCTCCCCACTTTCCCAGTTATTCCTTTAGCACGTATTTTATGGGCTATTACGCCATGTTGGTTTTCGACATCAACCTCATCATTTTCCCAGTTTTCGTGATATTTGCCGTACTGTGTTTTTTGAAAGAAAGATCACCTGACATTATTACATCTAGATCTCTCACGTTTCTTTCGTTCTGTTTGGTGATCTTCCCAAGTTTGTGTTTAAAGGCATTCTTCAGTTAGTCACAGCGACCTGCAAGGAGAAGAGAGTTGCAACCTTCTTAGATTTTCCCCAAATACTACAGAGGATACAACATGCCTGGTACCTCCAACTTGCTGTCCTAGACAGAAGTGTTCTTGGCTGCTCGATGGTGTATGGGTCTTCGCCGGTAAAACCTTTCCGTTAGCATTTTCTGGCGCTTCGTTGCCACCTCTCACCTGGTTCCTACAGGTTTCAGTAATCTGTTCCGTCTGTTCTTACTGGCGTTTCTCCAGCTCACTCTGCTGCATAACACGAACTGTCATGATCTGAACATTACTTTCCAGCACCTGTGGCAAATTAAAAGAGTACTCCTAAAACTACAAAAAGACTACTTAACGATACGCTAATTCTGCAGCCATTAAACTTTCTTGTAGTTATAATTTTTATGGATCCGGTCATTGCACTACAAGAGAGTCTAAGACTCTAACAGCGTCCAACTCCTCCTCATCATAAATACATATCTTGATCAACTCTGTAGTGAACAACTTCATTTAACGGCTGGAGTCAAGGTATAAATCTTTATTTGGAGCAAAGATCTTAATTTTGTTCACATGGACAATTTTTTTTATTTCATCGTCATACAGACCCATAATTACTAGATTTACAGATGGAGTCTTTTACACATACCGAGAGGAACCATCCCAGTGAGGCTGCGACCGTTGACC
The DNA here is from genome assembly GCF_026875155.1 of Cherax quadricarinatus. Taxonomy (NCBI): domain Eukaryota; kingdom Metazoa; phylum Arthropoda; class Malacostraca; order Decapoda; family Parastacidae; genus Cherax; species Cherax quadricarinatus. Next base: position 7,394,635 of record NC_069416.1, read on the forward strand.
AACACCAGCGTGTCTGTCACTAACATTAGCAAGGATTCTTCTTGCATTTTTGAAGGAGTTACCTTTTTGTACTACTAGACACATCCTACCTGAGCTGTTGACGCAACACCTGTCATTCTTCTTCACGTTGTAGTCATCCTTAAAATATGATAAGATTTGTTTGGATTTTTAACCCCGGAGGGTTAGCTACCAAGGATAACCCAAGAAAGTAAATACGTCATCGAAGACTCTTGTCTTATTTCCATTGGGTCCTCCAGTCTTGTCCCCCAAGATGCGACCCACACCAATCGACTAATACCCAAGTACCTACTTACTGCTAGGTGAACAGGGACAGCAGGTGTAAGGAAACATGCCCAGTGTTTCTACCCGGCTGGAGAATGAACCACGGATGCTGAGTGTGATGTGAGAGCGTTGCCTCCACTTCAGACGGAGAGTCCTCCCCTTACCTCACATAAATTGTATATAACCCGTATATAAGAACAAGGGCTGATTGTTCACCGATTTATGAACAGCGGTATTGTGACTTAGTTAAGTGAATATTGCCAGGGTGTTCTTGACAGTGTGATATACGCGTTTTATCGCACAACTGTCCTGCCTGGTTCTTAATAGTAATAGATGAATCTATCATACAACTGTTCTGACTGATTCTAGACAATCTATCATACAACTGTTCTGACTGATTCTAGACAATGTGATAGATGGGTTCTACACAACTGTCCTGCCTGGTTCTAGACAGTGTATATATGCGCTCTACCACACAATTGTCCTACCTGGTTCTTAACAGTAATAGATGAATCTATCATACAACTGTTCTGACTGGTTCTAGACAATGTGCTAGATGCGTTCTACACAACTGTCCTGCCTGGTTCTAGGGAGTGTATACATGCGTTACAACACAACTGTCCTGTCTGGTTCTAGACAGTGATAGATGCGTTCTACCACACAATTACCCTGCCTAGTTCTAGACAGTGATGGGTTCTACCACACAACTATCCTGCCTACTACTAGAGAGTGATGGTTCTACCACACAACTATCCTGCCTAGTTCTCGACAGTGATGGGTTCTACCACACAACTATCCTGCCTAGTTCTAGACAGTGATGGTTTTACCAACACAAACTATCCTGCCTAGTTCTAGACAGTGATGGGTTCTAGCACACAACTATCCTGCCTACTTCTAGACAGTGATGGGTTCTACCACACAACTATCCTGCCTACTTCTAGACAGTGATGGGTTCTACCACACAACTATCCTGCCTAGTTCTAGACAGTGATGGGTTCTACCACACAACTATCCTGCCTAGTTTCTAGGACAGTGATGGGTTCTACCACACAACTATCCTGCCTCTTCCTAGACAGTGATGGGTTCTACCACACAACTATCCTGCCTAGTTCTAGACAGTGATGGGTTCTACCACACAACTATCCTGCCTACTTCTAGACAGTGATGGGTTTACCACACAACTATCCTGCCTAGTTCTAGACAGTGATGGGTTCTACCACACAACTATCCTGCCTAGTTCTAGACAGTGATGGTTTCACACACAACTATCCTGCCTAGCTCTTGACTTTAAATGGTTCTAGCACACAACTATCCTGCTAGTTCTAGACAGTGATGGGTTCTAAGCACAAAACTATCCTGCCTAGTTCTAGACAGTGATGGGTTCTACACACAACTATCCTGCCTAGTTCTAGACAGTGATGGTTCTACCACACAACTATCCTGCCTAGTTCTAACAGTGATGGGTTCTACCACACAACTATCCTGCCTACTTCTAGACAGTGATGGTTCTACCACACAACTATCCTGCCTAGTTCTAGACAGTGATGGGTTCTACCACACAACTATCCCGCCTAGTTCTAGACAGTGAATGGTTCTAGCACACAACTATCCTGCTAGTTCTAGACAGTGATGGTTCTAGCACACAACTATCCTGCCTAGTCTAGACAGTGATGGGTTCTACCACACAATTTATCCTGCCTAGTTCTAGACAGTGATGGGTTCTACCACACAACTATCCTGCCTAGTTCTAGACAGTGATGGGTTCTAGCACACAACTATCCTGCCTAGTTCTAGACAGTGATGGGTTCTACCACACAACTATCCTGCCTAGTTCTAGACAGTGATGGGTTCTACCACACAACTATCCTGCCTACTTCTAGACAGTGATGGGTTCTACCACACAACTATCCTGCCTAGTTCTAGACAGTGATGGGTTCTGCCACACAACTATCCTGCCTAGTTCTAGACAGTGATGGGTTCTACCACACAACTATCCTGCCTACTTCTAGACAGTGATGGGTTCTACCACACAACTATCCTGCCTAGTTCTAGACAGTGATGGGTTCTACCACACAACTATCCTGCCTAGCTCTAGACATTGATGGTTCTAGCACACAACTATCCTGCCTAGTTCTAGACAGTGATGGGTTCTAGCACAAAACTATCCTGCCTAGTTCTAGACATGATGGGTTCTACCAACAACTATCCTGCTAGTTCTAGACAGTGATGGGTTCTACCACACAACTATCCTGCCTAGTTCTAGACAGTGATGGGTTCTACCACACAACTATCCTGCCTACTTCTAGACAGTGATGGGTTCTACCACACAACTATCCTGCCTAGTTCTAGACAGTGATGGGTTCTACCACACAACTATCCCGCCTAGTTCTAGACAGTGATGGGTTCTACCACACAACTATCCTGCCTAGTTCTAGACAGTGATGGGTTCTGCCACACAACTATCCTGCCTAGTTCTAGACAGTGATGGGTTCTACCACACAACTATCCTGCCTAGTTCTAGACAGTGATGGGTTCTACCACACAAACTATCCTGCCTACTTCTAGACAGTGATGGGTTCTACCACACAACTATCCTGCCTAGTTCTAGACAGTGATGCGTTCTACCACACAACTATCCTGCCTAGTTCTAGACAGTGATGGGTTCTACCACACAACTATCCTGCCTACTTCTAGACAGTGATGGGTTCTACCACACAACTATCCTGCCTAGTTCTAGACAGTGATGGGTTTACCACACAACTATCCTGCCTAGTTCTAGACAGTGATGGATTCTACCACACAACTATCCTGCCTAGTTCTAGACAGTGCTGGGTTCTCCCACACAATATCCTGCTATTTTCTAGACAGTGAGGGAGTTCTAACCACACAACTATCCTGCCTAGTTCTAGACAGTGATGGGTTACTACCACACAACTATCCTGCCTAGTTCTAGACAGTGATGGGTTTACCACACAACTATCCTGCCTAGTTCTAGAGAGTGATGGTTCTACACACAACTATCCTGCCTAGTTCTAGACAGTGATGGGTTCTACCAACACAACTATCCTGCCTAGTTTAGACAGTGATGGGTTCTACCACACAACTATCCTGCCTAGCTCTAGAACATGATGGTTCTAGCACACAACTATCCTGCCTAGTTCTAGACAGTGATGGGTTCTAGCACAAAACTATCCTGCCTAGTTCTAGACAGTGATGGGTTCTACCACACAACTATCCTGCCTAGTTCTAGACAGTGATGGGTTCTACCACACAACTATCCTGCCTAGTTCTAGACAGTGATGGGTTCTACCACACAACTATCCTGCTACTTCTAGACAGTGATGGGTTCTACCACACAACTATCCTGCCTAGTTCTAGACAGTGATGGGTTCTACCACACAACTATCCCGCCTAGTTCTAGACAGTGATGGGTTCTAGCACACAACTATCCTGCCTAGTTCTAGACAGTGATGGGTTCTAGCACACAACTATCCTGCCTAGTTCTAGACAGTATGGGTTCTACCACAACAACTACTGCCTAGTTCTAGACAGTGATGGGTTCTACCACCAACTATCCTGCCTACTTCTAGACAGTGATGGGTTCTACCACACAACTATCCTGCCTAGTTCTAGACAGTGATGGGTTCTGCCACACAACTATCCTGCCTAGTTCTAGACAGTGATGGGTTCTACCACACAACTATCCTGCCTACTTCTAGACAGTGATGGGTTCTACCACACAACTATCCTGCCTAGTTCTAGACAGTGATGCGTTCTACCACACAACTATCCTGCCTAGTTCTAGACAGTGATGGGTTCTACCACACAACTATCCTGCCTAGCTCTAGACATTGATGGTTCTAGCACACAACTATCCTGCCTAGTTCTAGACAGTGATGGGTTCTAGCACAAAACTATCCTGCCTAGTTCTAGACAGTGATGGTTCTACACACAACTATCCTGCCTAGTTCTAGACAGTGATGGGTTCTACCACACAACTATCCTGCCTAGTTCTAGACAGTGATGGGTTCTACCACACAACTATCCTGCCTACTTCTAGACAGTGATGGGTTCTACCACACAACTATCCTGCCTAGTTCTAGACAGTGATGGGTTCTACCACACAACTATCCCGCCTAGTTCTAGACAGTGATGGGTTCTACCACACAACTATCCTGCCTAGTTCTAGACAGTGATGGGTTCTAGCACACAACTATCCTGCCTAGTTCTAGACAGTGATAGGTTCTACCACACAACTATCCTGCCTAGTTCTAGACAGTGATGGGTTCTACCACACAACTATCCTGCCTACTTCTAGACAGTGATGGGTTCTACCACACAACTATCCTGCCTAGTTCTAGACAGTGATGGGTTCTGCCACACAACTATCCTGCCTAGTTCTAGACAGTGATGGGCTCTACCACACAACTATCCTGCCTACTTCTAGACAGTGATGGGTTCTACCACACAACTATCCTGCCTAGTTCTAGACAGTGATGCGTTCTACCACACAACTATCCTGCCTAGTTCTAGACAGTGATGGGTTCTACCACACAACTATCCTGCCTACTTCTAGACAGTGATGGGTTCTACCACACAACTATCCTGCCTAGTTCTAGACAGTGATGGGTTCTACCACACAACTATCCTGCCTAGTTCTAGACAGTGATGGATTCTACCACACAACTATCCTGCCTAGTTCTAGACAGTGATGGGTTCTACCACACAACTATCCTGCCTAGTTCTAGACAGTGATGAGTTCTACCACACAACTATCCTGCCTAGTTCTAGACAGTGATGGGTTCTACCACACAACTATCCTGCCTAGTTCTAGACAGTGATGGGTTCTACCACACAACTATCCTGCCTAGTTCTAGAGAGTGATGGGTTCTACCACACAACTATCCTGCCTAGTTCTAGACAGTGATGGGTTCTACCACACAACTATCCTGCCTAGTTCTAGACAGTGATGGGTTCTACCACACAACTATCCTGCCTAGCTCTAGACATTGATGGTTCTAGCACACAACTATCCTGCCTAGTTCTAGACAGTGATGGGTTCTAGCACAAAACTATCCTGCCTAGTTCTAGACAGTGATGGGTTCTAGCACACAACTATCCTGCCTAGTTCTAGACAGTGATGGGTTCTAGCACACAACTATCCTGCCTAGTTCTAGACAGTGATGGGTTCTAGCACAAAACTATCCTGCCTAGTTCTAGACAGTGATGGGTTCTAGCACACAAACTATCCTGCTAGTTCTAGACAGTGTGGGGTTCTAGCACACAACTATCCTGCCTAGTTCTAGACAGTGATGGGTTCTACCACACAACTATCCTGCCTAGTTCTAGACAGTGATGGATTCTACCACACAACTATCCTGCCTAGTTCTAGACAGTGATGGGTTCTACCACACAACTATCCTGCCTAGTTCTAGACAGTGATGGTTCTACCACACAACTATCCTGCTAGTTCTAGACAGTGATGGGTTCTACCACACAACTATCCCGCCTAGTTCTAGACAGTGATGGGTTCTACCACACAACTATCCTGCCTAGTTCTAGACAGTGATGGGTTCTACCACACAACTATCCTGCCTAGTTCTAGACAGTGATGGGTTCTACCACACAACTATCCTGCCTAGTTCTAGACAGTGATGGGTTCTACCACACAACTATCCTGCCTAGCTCTAGACAGTGATGGGTTCTAGCACACAACTATCCTGCCTAGTTCTTGACAGTGATGGGTTCTAGCACACAACTATCCTGCCTAGTTCTAGACAGTGATGTGTTCTAGCACACAACTATCCTGCCTAGTTCTAGACAGTGATGGGTTCTACCACACAACTATCCTGCCTAGTTCTAGACAGTGATGTGTTCTAGCACACAACTATCCTGCCTAGTTCTAGACAGTGATGGTTCTAGCACACAACTATCCTGCCTAGTTCTAGACAGTGATGGTTCTAGCACACAACTATCCTGCCTAGTTCTAGACAGTGATGGTTCTAGCACACAATTATCCTGCATAGTTCTAGACAGTGATGTGTTCTATCACACAACTATCCTGCCTAGTTCTAGACAGTGATGGTTCTAGCACACAACTATCCTGCCTAGTTCTAGACAGTGATGGTTCTAGCACACAACTATCCTGCCTAGTTCTAGACAGTGATGGTTCTAGCACACAATATCCTGCTAGTTCTAGACAGTGATGGTTCTAACACACAACTATCCTGCCTAGTTCTAGACAGTGAATGGTATCTAGCACACAACTATCCTGCCTAGTTCTAGACAGTGATGGTTCTACCACAGAACTATCCTGCCTAGTTCTAGACAGTGATGGTTCTAACACACAACTATCCTGCCTAGTTCTAGACAGTGATGGTTCTACCACACAACTATCCTGCCTAGTTCTAGACAGTGATGGTTCTACCACACAACTATCCTGCCTAGTTCTAGACAGTGATGGTTCTACCACACAACTATCCTGCCTAGTTCTAGACAGTGATGGGTTCTAGCATACAACTATCCTGCCTAGTTCTAGACAGTGATGGTTCTAGCACACAACTATCCTGCCTAGTTCTAGACAGTGATGGGTTCTAGCATACAACTATCCTGCCTAGTTCTAGACAGTGATGGTTCTAGCACACAACTATCCTGCCTAGTTCTAGACAGTGATGGGTTCTACCACACAAACTATCCTGCCTAGTTCTAGACAGTGATGGTTCTAGCACACAACTATCCCGCCTAGTTCTAGACAGTGATGGTTCTAGCACACAACTATCCTGCCTAGTTCTAGACAGTGATGGTTCTACCACACAACTATCCTGCCTAGTTCTAGACAGTGATGGGTTCTACCACACAACTATCCTGCCTAGTTCTAGACAGTCATGGGTTCTACCACACAACTATCCTGCCTAGTTCTAGACAGTGATGGGTTCTACCACACAACTATCCTGCCTAGTTCTAGACATTGATGGTTCTAGAACACAACTATCCTGCCTAGTTCTAGACATTGATGGTTCTAGAACACAACTATCCTGCCTAGTTCTAGACAGTGATGGTTCTAGCACACAACTATCCTGCCTAGTTCTAGACAGTGATGGTTCTAGCACACAACTATCCTCCGGGTGGTGTGCACTAGTACAGACAACAGTAATCACTAGAATTCTGCATAATACTTAAAATATTTTCCGCGTGATTTCTGATTCTTTATCATGTTATACTGATTACGATTTTGGTTACGTTTATTAGATTAATAAAAAGATTGGGTGTATTATTGCACTAAAATGTATACATGGGAAGACTGTGGGCGAGTGTAAGTGTAGCAGCACCTCCCTGTACAGTACCTCCCTGTACAGTACCTCCCTGTACAGTACCTCCCTGTACAGTACCTCCCTGTACAGTACCTCCCTGTATAGTACCTTCATGTACAGTACTTCCTTTCTGGAGAAAATTTATAGGGAGTCTCTGTGTAATGTCGCATTTACTGTATTCCTCACCGTCGTGTTCCATATCTTCCCCAGTAGGTGTTATTTTGCCTATTTCATTTCACTATTGCTTCCTTCTTCTTTCTCACACCTTCCTTTCTGCCCTTTCCTCTTTGACATTGTGTCGAGGTTTCGAGATTCGATTTTCTTCTCATTACTTGCTTTCTTGTTTCTGGTCTTGTAAACAGTATTCACAATAGTCTGTGTTTCCCTCTATGTGCTCACCTATATGTGGTTGTAGGGGATGTCAGGTCATAGCTCCTGGATATGTGTGTGTGTGTGTGTGTGTGTGTTGTGTGTGTGTGTGTGTGTGTGTGTGTGTGTGTGTGTGTGTGTGTGTGTGTGTAAGATCAACCAGACTGTGATGGATATGTGGGTCAGCGAGCCACCAGCAGCTACAGCCAGGTTGATCAGGAAAGCACCAGACGAACCTGTTCCATGGCCGAACTCCGGGAGAAGAAAAACTCTCGGAACTCAAAGGTAAAGGTGTGTATGTATGTGTGTACTCACCTATTTGTCGTTACAGGGGTCGACTGACAGCTCCTGGTCGTTACTAGATTCACTCTGTTCCATGAGCTTTATCGTATTTCTTAAAGCAATGTATGGCTCCTGCCTCCACTACATCACTCTCCAGATTGTTCCACTTCCTGACAACTCAGTGACTGAAGAAATGCTTCCTAATATCCCTGTGACTCATCTGAGTTTTCATCTTTCAGCGGTGACCTCTTGTTGCTGTGTCCCATCTCTGAAGCATCTTGTCCCTATCCACCTGTCAAAGCCTCTCAGTATTTGTGTGTGTGTGTGTATGTGTTTGTGTTTGTGTGTGTGTGTGTGTGTGTGTGTGTGTGTGTGTGTGTGTGTGTGTGTGTGTGTGTGTGTGTGTGTGTGTGTGTGTGTGTGTGTGTGTGTGTGTGTGTACTCACCTATTTGTAGTTGCACACCTCCTGGCCCCACCTCTTCGCTGGTGTGTGTGTGTGTGTGTGTGTTACTAGTGAGTGTACGTGCAACACAATATATATATAAGCATGTATGAGTGAAGGTAGCGTCAGTCAACGTACCTCACTGCTGTGTCAACATCAGACATCGGAGACTTGGCTTGCCTCCATTACCTTGTTATTGTTAGCGCTGAGATGTTTTTGTTTTCCTTGTCGAAATGTATTTGTTGTCAGTGTTAAAATGTTTTTGTTGTCTTTGTTCTTAGTGACGCTGCTAAAGGAGCTGTTACCCAAGAAGATATTTTTTTTTTCGGGTTAGTAACCCAAAACAAATGAAGAAAAGCCTAGCAATGATGTTTAATTCCATTAGATTTTTTGGTTCTCATCCAATCAAATAACACCCGGGTACCTATTTACTGCTAGACGACCGTGGACAGCAGGTGCAGAGAACCTTACTCATACTTCTTGTTCTGCCAAGGATGCCACCTACATCAGTCGACTAATACTCACGTAGCACTTAACTGCTAGGTGACAGAGGGCAGTTTGGTAAGGTAAACCTGCCCTTACATCTAGTCTTGCCCAGGATGCCAGCAACAACAGTCAGCTAACATCCGGATACTTATTTAATGTTAAGTAACAAGGGCAGTGGGTATCGAGGAGAGATGTTGAAAATTGTATAAAATACCGACAAGTTGATGATTACAAATGATAACAAATTCTCACTACAGGCAGCACACTCCACCAATATTCAAAACACTCAACCTACTCACCATACAAAACATCCATACTTATTACTGCACCTATTACATACATAGAACACTTAACTCTGATATAAACCCTTCCCTCAAACATCTCCTTGCCAACCTCAACAGAACACATGACCATAACACAAGGCACAGATCACTCTTTGATGTTCCTCGTGTCCATCTCACGCTATGCAAAAACTCAATGCACATAAAAGGCCCTAAAATCTGGAATTCATTACCTGTAAATATAAAAGAAACACTACCTGTTTATAAATTCAAGTCTCTTCTCAAAGATCACTTACTCACTCAAAACCAAATAAATACTGAATAACTGAACCATATAAATTGTATATCCTAAATGTTACTCACAATTATATCACACAAATGTTAAACCTAACTTTGTTATTTTTTTTTTTTAAATACACTACCTGAATGAACAGCAATGCATGCAACCATATGACCTGTCTTTGTAATACTCATTTGTGCTTTATAGTTATCTGTTTACAATAATGTCTTATCACTGATTTCATCATTGCTTAGTTAATCTTAAGTTAATTTTAAGCCAGCCCGTAATGCTATGCATATAAGTGGCTTTGGCATGCTGCTCTTACCTGTATTTTTTTGTACCTCTGTATGTATGCTAAAATTTATAAATAAATAAATAAATAAATAAATAAAGTTATGTATCTTTACTGTTGAAACGTTTCGCTTACACAGTAGACTTCTTCAGTCAAATACTACACCTGCTGCCTTTGTATATGACTGAAGAAGCCTACTGTGTAGGCGAAACGTTTCAACAATAAAGATACCTAACTGTTACACATGTGTGACTTAGTAAATGATCCAAGTCGGACCGAAACGTCGTCATAAGCTTCTCTCGCCTATGTGCGGGTTATTTATGTTCGTGGTTATATGTGTAGCTTTGGTTAGGGTACCACATAAAACAGTCGACTAACACCCAGGTACTTAGTGTCTGGTATGAGACCAGGTCGTTGGGAAGATAATCCCCAGGAAAGAGTCTAAGAGCTGAAAATTAATACCCGGAAACTAAACTCACACCTCAGACATTCTATACACAGTTTCGTGAGTAGATATGATAAGGCCAAATAGGCGAGAATAGGCAAGAATTTATTAATGCCAATCAGATCAGTCAAGGAAGCTACATCCTGGAGATTTTAGAGGTCGTCTTCACCAGACATCCTGGTGTGTGTGTGTATATATATATATATATATATTTTTTTTTTTTTTTTTTTTTTTTTTTTTTTTTTTTTTTTTCAACAAGTCGGCCGTCTCCCACCGAGGCAGGGTGACCCAAAAAAGAAAGAAAATCCCCAAAAAGAAAATACTTTCATCATCATTCAACACTTTCACCACACTCGCACATTATCACTGTTTTTGCAGAGGTGCTCAGAATACAACAGTCTAGAAGCATAAACATATAAAGATACACAACATATCCCTCCAAACTGCCAATATCCCAAACCCTCCTTTAAAGTGCAGGCATTGTACTTCCATTTCCAGGACTCAAGTCCGACTATATGAAAATAACCGGTTTCCCTGAATCCCTTCACTAAATATTACCCTGCTCACACTCCAACAGATCGTCAGGTCCCAAGTACCATTTGTCTCCATTCACTCCTATCTAACACGCTCACGCACGCTTGCTGGAAGTCCAAGCCCCTTACCCACAAAACCTCCTTTACCCCCTCTCTCCAACCCTTTCGAGGACGACCCCTACCCCGCCTGCCTTCCCCTATAGATTTATATGCTTTCCATGTCATTCTACTGTGATCCATTCTCTCTAAATGACCAAACCACCTCAACAACCCCTCTTCTGCCCTCTGACTAATACTTTTATTAACTCCACACCTTCTCCTAATTTCCACACTCCGAATTTTCTGCATAATATTTACACCACACATTGCCCTTAAACAGGACATCTCCGCTGCCTCCAACCGTCTCCTCGCTGCTGCATTTACCACCCAAGCTTCACACCCATATAAGAGTGTTGGTACTACTATACTTTCATACATTCCCTTCTTTGCCTCCATAGATAACGTTTTTTGACTCCACATATACCTCAACGCACCACTCACCTTTTTTCCCTCATCAATTCTATGATTAACCTCATCCTTCATAAATCCATCCGCCGACACGTCAACTCCCAAGTATCTGCTGAATAGGCAAAACTGGTCAATTAGCAAGAACTCATTTAAAATTAAGTTCTTTCTGAAATTTTCTCTTATACGTTTAAAAATATATTTTTTTCATTAATGTTAATGTAAAAAAATTTAATTTTTACGCCAAAAGTACCTTAGAAAACTTACCTAACCTTATTATAACAAGAGCAATTTATTTTAGCCTAACCCAACTAAATATATTTTAGATTTGTTTACAATAATTTAATACTTACTAAACAAGCACAGTGAAATATATTTTTCTCGTTAGGTTCAGAATGATTTTGGCGAAATTATTGCATACACAAATTTTCGTTTCTCCTATATGGCAAGATGAGCGTTGCTATTTAAGCTAAGATCGCAAGTTCTGCCTATTCCCCGGCACACACACACACACACAAAACACACCACACACACACACACACACACACACATATATATATATATATATATATATATATATATATATATTATATATATATATATATATATATATATATATATATATATCGTGCCGAATATGTAAAACTGGTCAATTAGCAAGAACTCATTTAAAATTAAGTCTTTTCTAAAATTTTCTCTTATACGTTTAAAGATATATTTTTTTCATTAATGTTGATGTAAAAATTTATAATTTTGCACCAAAAGGAACTTAGAAAACTTACCTAACCTTATTATAACAAGAACAATTTATTTTAGCCTAACCAAAATAAATATATTTTAGATTTGTTTACAATAATTTAATACTAAACAAACACAGTGAAATATATTTTTTTCCTTATGTTCAGAATGATTTTGGCGAAATTATCGCATACACAAATTTTCACCTGCCTTATATGGCAAGATGAGCGTTGCTATTTAAGCCAAGATGGCAATTTCTGCCTATTCGGCACGACATATATATATATATATATATATATATATTATATATATATATATAAAATATATTATATATATATATATATATATATATATATATATATATATATATATATATATATATATATATATATAATAATACTTTATATATATATATATATATAGTTCTTACCGCATTAGTGAGAAGCTTCGACTTGACTCCCAGCGAACAAAATTCAGCTCGCACACCTAAAGCTCTGACTAATATTATTTTCCCTTTGTGTTTCAGAAGGCGTCCAGCTGGACCAAGATGGCAAGCTCTACTCTAAGTCTCATCTACAGCAATCAACCTCAGAGATTAACACAGGTACGGTGCCTCTTCTTAGTCTTCATTTATACATCCTCGTGATCTCCTTATTCTTGTCTTCACTGGGTTTTTACTTCGTCCTTTTGTATAAGTTAATGTCATTGATTTTAAGTTTAATTAATATGAATATATGTATAGTGTATATATATATATGTCGTGCCGAATAGGCAGAACTTGCGATCTTGGCTTAAATAGCAACGCTCATCTTGCCATATAGGATAAGTGAAAATTTGTGTATGCAATAATTTCGCCAAAATCATTCTGAACCTAACGAAAAAAATATATTTCAATGTGTTTGTTTAGCATTAAATTATTGTAAACAAATCTAAAATATATTTAGTTGGGTTAGGCTAAAATAAATTGCGCTTGTTATAATAAGGTTAGGTAAGTTTTCTAAGGTACTTTTGGTGCAAAATTATAAATTATTAAATCAACATTAATGAAAAAAATATATCTTTAAACACGTAAGAAAAATTTTTAGAAAGGACTTAATTTTAAATGAGTTCTTGCTAATTGACCAGTTTTACATATTCGGCACACACACACACACACACACACACACACACACACACACACACACACACACACACACACACACACACACACACACACACACAACATATATAATATTATATATATATATATATATATATATATTATATATATATATATATATATATATAATAGTAAACAGTTATTTAGAGAGTAGCGAATGTGAGAACTTTCTCAACTACAATAGTGATAAAGTTCTCATAGAAAGATGTAAATCTGTAGTACTGTATAATGAGTACCAGCTGTAAGCTGGAGAGGATCTGAGTGTCTGGCGTGTTCCAGAAACAAGGTAACTACCCCTGGGTACCCACCCTCAGTCGGAAACGTCAGAAACTAACTAGACGAAAATGTAAATACATATTGGTTTACAAAACCTGTCGGTTTTTGTTAAACCAGACCAGTTCTTGAGTGATCATCTCACGGTCATGAGGCTTTAGCGGGATGTACTTTCATCTGGCTTAGATGGCTTGAACAACAGTGGTTTGTGTATATAGTGCAGGGAGAAACACACCAATATAAACTGTCATGGAAAGCAGCACCGCAAGGTGCATCCCGCTGGTACATTCAGAACACACCATTCTCGTCACGAAGAACCTATATTCACCGGTTGCATTAAACCCATCCCCACACAAAGCCAGTTACATACAATTCTTCAGTAATCACTGCGTAAATTAAGAAAAGCAAGGTATCCAGCATTTTTTCTAGAGTTCTCCGAATTTTCAGTCCCTCTCAGATTGACCAAAAAATGAAACAAGGGCACCTTGAATGGTTTCTAGATAGAGGTCTTATCATTATCTTCGACAACGTACCCCGCCGATGACTGATGGCCAAAACAAAATCACATGGCACAGGAGACACACTTCATGCCTGGGTAAGTGATTGGCTAACAGACAGGAAAGAGAAAGTTGTACTCAACGGAGAGGTCTGCGTGGCTTTCAGTAATGAGTGGAGTTACCCCAGGATCGGTACTTGCTCTAATCTTCATCATAGTATACATAAATTATCTCGAGGTAGAGATAACCTCTAAGGCAACAAAATGTACAGACAGTTTGGGGAAAACAGTGTAGCATTCCGAGAATATTGTTAAAGTATTCAGAGTGATCTAGACAAGTTGGTGCTGATCTCTGACACCAGGAAGACGAGTCTAAGAGATAAGATAGGATAAGATTTTGTTCGGATTCTTAACCCCGGAGGGAGAGCAACTCAAATTAACTCAATAGTCAGTGCGTTATCAGGGAGTCTGTCTTACTTCCACTGGGGGTCCTTAATTTTTTTTCCTCCAGAATGCGACCCACAACAATCGACTATCACCCAGGTACCTACTTACTGGTATTTGAACACAGGCAGCAGGTGCAAGGAAACATGCACGTCTCACCCGTGCCGGGGAGCGATCCCAATTCCCTCAGTGTGTGAGCTGAGGATGTCATCAACCGAGCCACGAGCAACCAGTACAATCATTCAAGAACCAGCTGGACAAGCACTTCTGCAATCATAGTCTTCAACTAGATACACTACGAAATAATAGGAGGAGTTGACTGAGCTCTCAGTACCACATGTTCAGACTACATCTGTCAGTCAAGACTGCTGGGTCAAACCCAGTTTTACATAGCAGAAAACGTGATAATAGGTTACAGTGACCAGTTAGGTATAGCGTATAGTGAGGACAGGAGTGAGATGTTATGGACAGTCGATACCTCACCCATCAAAAATTATAATCATAACCACAGTTTTTAAAGGGGTGGAGGGGTAAGCCAGTGGAAGGCCTCTTTCAGATGACCAAAAGCTCCAGCGGCTGGTATTACATGACCAAGACCCGTCAGGAAACACTTATCTTGATTCCTGACAAATCTTACCTAATCTACCCACCTCATCCAGCCACTGACCAAACCCACACCAAACCCCATGCTAAGCCCACACTGACCATCATATACATTGAACAGATGAAGCATTCTGAAGTTAACAGTCCCGACATTTGTTCAGCGACTACTTTACGTCGATCAATTGACAAGGCAACTGAGTCAATAATTAAACGTAGTAGTAGACGCTGAGTCTTGTGACAGTCACAGCAGAACTGATGGTGTGGTGTAACACGAGCAGTTTAAACTAGAAACAGTACTAAATTAGTAGAGATAGTTGTAACCCACATCCTCTATTCAGTTCCATCTCTTCTGCAAAGTTCTATGCCATTTTATAATAAGATATGATATATTTCTCCCTGTTTTCGTGATGGCAGTGATCGAAGGGAGTGAGGGTGAAGGAGAAACCTTATGCTTTTCTATTCCGTGACTTACAATCTGGGTAAATCATGATAGTTCTTAATCTATGTAGAAGTAGACAGTTCTTCTCAGCAGACAGCCGAGGTGTGGTCCTCTGCTGTCTGACTTTCCCCTTTGTACTCTGTGTACCCCCGTAACCAATCAACATAACTATCATGGGAGTTCGATACGTGGATTAGGGTAGAAATACTCACGTAGGCTGTTATACGTATAATTACTGTTATGTGGACAGAGCCCGCAGCCGATTACCTATCTCCTTGGCTACACTCGTAAAACTGACTAGCCGGCTGGCCAGTACCCCGTAGTGGGTCTTTTGAAAATAGTGTCAGCTCAGCACAGACCGTGACTCAAGACGGTTGGTCGTTGAGTCAACGGACAGTTACTGGTAACTGGTTACTGGTAACTGGTTACTACTACTGAGAGCTCGGCGACGCTAACGTATGTCGTCCCGACATACAACTAATACAAACTAGAGATGGCAGGTATACGGCTTGGGCTGATTCTATACAATGTCAAAGTACACAACATGAACATTATAGATACATAAGTAGAACATTGAATGAAGCTTACGTAACTGAAACGTATGTAATACAAGGTATACTATAGTACAACTTAAAACTCAACAAAGAACAACGAACTCAACATTGAGATTACAAGTGATAAAAACAAAATTTTGATCGATCGATCTGTATTCATGTGATCTACGGATTCTGAGGAAGGAATATATACAAAGAAAGAGTGTTTAACAGAAAGGCAGATTCGGTGCACGCAAATCTAGACTGTTAACTCTCAGAATGCGGAGAGAACATGAACACAAAAAAAAAATTTCTTGAATACTGATAAGTTGATACTGTAATTATTCATCTATACAGGTTATTTACATTTAACCCCAACTCTGCTAGGGTGTGATTGACATATGCAGAATGGGTGTCCTTCTGGGAGGATCAAATTCTGTAGCATTTGGCTAAACTCATGCTGTATTTGAGGCAAATCTGAATTGGAAGTTACAAATGATACTGAGGATTTCTCAATACCTGTCGTGTACGCAGGAATAACGACATTCAGGTTGATCATCTGACTGAGTATCAGAGGAAGAGAGTACAGGATCAGGAGGATTGTCAGAGTCTGTCACATTAGTCTGGGTTGGAACTCATTATATCACATACTAACTTCATATGATCCAAATGCGATTCTTTATACTGACCAGTACTAATCTCTCTAACCTTATACTTATTTCCAGTGATATGTTTAACTACTCGATAAGGACCAACAAACTTTTGATCAAGCTTTGGCATTGCAGACGTTTTGTTAAAATTAGTCAGCATAACTCTCGAATCCTACTTTGATTTTGGATGGCTTTACTCGAGTATTTGCGACTCTTGTAATTCAGCTGTTGATTTAGGGAAGTGTTTCACGGATTCTTCTAAAAACACTTTGAGCTAAGCTGGTACGAGTTGCTACGAAATCATCAGGGTTGTAATTGTTTCGGATTAGAATATAACAACTCATAAGGCAAACGTTTATCTACACCTTTACAATGCATAATGTGGAGTGTCACTATAGAAACATTGTAAGCAGAATTTATAGCACACTGCACATCAGGTATAACTTCATCCCAAGTTTCACTGTTGGGATTGATAGTGGCTCTCAAGACATCAAGTACTTTCTTATTGGTTCGTTCCGCTAACCATTGCTGGCAGGATGATGAGGAACAATGGTGGATTTAGTGTCTTGTACAAGGTACAAATTTTCAAGAATTTCATTACAGAATTCACCTCCGTTATCTGTTACTAGGGACTTAGGGGTGGTATGCCTGCAGATAATGCGTTCTTTAACGCTTTAGCTACTGTCTCGGCAGTCTTATCTGCAATAGGAACTAACTCGCAATATCTGGTGAAATGGTCTACCATAAACACACAGATGTTTGTTACCTTGGAGGGAACATTGGAAATTAGTTAACAAATCTAGCGCAACTTTTTCCCCAAAGGTTCGCTAGTAGTTGGATACAACTTGGATTGGATTAGGACCATTAGCATTGCCTTTATGTTGCATGCAGACACTACATTTCCTAACATACTCAGAAATATCAGTTGCCATACGAGGCCAAAAGTATTTCAATCTGGCTTGTTTTACCTGAACGATCCATACCAGGGTGTGCAACCCCTGGTACATCGTGAACTAGCTGTAAGGCTACATTCACTAGTGACTGTGGAATTACAACTGGTATACTCTTCTGCTAGGAGTACCCAACTCGGCTGTTCGATACAGTAATTTTGGTTCATGACAAAGTCACTGATGGGAGCTGGTGGCTTCACAGTCAGAATAAGATCTTCCTGGAGCAGGAATCGTATCACACCAGACCACATGGGATCTGTTCGTTGAGCATTCTTTACATCTTCAGCACTAAATGGAGGGTCTGCAGTTACTATACTAACATGTCGCGATAAGGCATCTGCGACTACATTTGACTTGCCAGGTAAATGCTCAAAGGTGGGATTGAACTCTTGGATAGTCAAAGTCCATCTAGCTAACCTTCCAGTAGGTTGTTTGTTCTGGAATAAGGGTATCAGTGGAGCATGATCTGTCAAGACATGAACAGAGTACTGATAAATAATGTCTCGGAAGTGCTTTAAAGCCCCATACTATTGCTAAAGCTTCTTGCTCAGTTACTGTATAATTACGTTCAGCCTTTGTAAGGACTCGGCTAGCAAATGCAACTGCGTTGTACTTGCCATCGGTCTTCTGAGCTAGTACGGCACCTATGCCAATTGAACTAGCATCAGTTGTCAGATAGAAAGGCTTAGAAAAATCTGGAAATTTCAAAATTGGAGCAGATGTTAGCTTTTCTTTTAGAGTTTGGAATGCTCTTTCTTGATGGAAGGTCCAAACAAAAGGAGCTTTCTTTCTTAAGCAACTCATTTTAGAGGAGCAGCTATGGAAGAAAAATTGGCAATGAAAGATCTATAAAAACCTGCTAAGCCCACAAAGGATCTTACGGCATCAGCAGTTTTGGGAGTTGGAAAATTTAGTACTGCAGTTACTTTACTTTGGTCAGTCGTAACCCCTCTAGGAGTGACTACGTGACCAAGAAACTTAATTTCTGATCTGAAAAATTGACATTTTTGACAGTTTGATCTTTAAATTGGCTTCTTCAAGCTTACCAAGTACTACATCAAGTCTTTTCAAGTGTGAAATCCACGTCTTTAGACATGACGATTACGTCATCTAAGTACACCATAAGTGCATTACCTATGAGACCTCTAAAGATATTAGTCATGAGCCTTGAGAACGTGATAGGGGAAGATCGTAATCCAAATGCCATTCGGAGGTAGTGATAATGACCTGTAGGAGTGGAGAATGCAGTTAGCTCTTGGCTGTCCTCGTGAAGAGGGACTTGCCAAAACCCTTGTAACAAATCTAGGGTTGAAAAGACTTTGTTATCTCCAATATTACGTAAAAGATCACCCAGTACAGGGAGTGGAAAGCGATCTGGAATGGTTTTTGCGTTTAACTTCCTAAAGTCAATTACTGGACGCCAAGTACCATCCTTCTTAGGTACTAGTATCAATGGTGCATTCCAAGGGGAATTGCTAGGTGCAATAACTCCATCATCAAGCATTTGATTGATCAATTCTTCTGCGACAGCAACTTGTGAATGAGGCATTCTGTACGCAGGTATGTAGATAGGTCTAGTACCAGGTTCAAGTGGAATACGATGGGACAATAAGTTCGTTATACCCATCTTCTCACCTGGTAAAGCAATGGCTTTACGTACGTTTGTTCAACAGAGTCAACAAACGCTTGACTTCATCTGGGAAGTCAGTGGGAGCTAAGTCTTTCTCCTCAACTGGTGGAACAGATTGATCCAGTGAGGTGGATGAGGTCTCCCCGGCAGAAATAGCACCGACCCACTGGTCAGGTGACAACTCATCCTCTACCTGAACAGGGTAAGGATAGTGAACAAGGTCAACAAGATTGGTATTTGCTCTAAGGCGAACACTGTGACCAGAAGTGTTGGCCAGGTAGAAATGGATCTTACTATCTCTTACAACATGTAAGGATGGTTCAACAAATAGACCTTTTACTTTGCAGGAATCACTGTCAACTAGGACGTTATCACCATCTGGAACACTAGGAACAACTACAGACACTCTAGTGAGAGCACTAGCCGCAACAGAAACGTCTTTCTGCAGACGGCATGTGGACGTCAACAAGAGATGGCATTACTAGTTGCAAGTAATTGTTTTCCCACAAGGCGTCCCCTGTGGGAGAAACTACTACTCGAACTAGCAGGCATTGCAGGGATAGGTTGAGCACTCAAGGCAATCTGAGCGTCCTCGGACACTTGAGGCATCGGACTATCCTGCAATTCTGAAGGTATAGGTGGAACACTGATGGGAGTGACAGAATTACCAGTGCCTGACCACTTGGGTACGCTACTGGAGAATGCATTAGCTTGTAAGGACTTAATCCATACATCATACTCTGCAGCAGTATAACAGATTTCTGATCCAAGCTGGTAACCCCAGAATGGAACGGTCAAGTCGTCAATTTGTGCATGCCATCGATAAGGGTCGAGCACAATGCGTAAGTCTCGCATGGAAGCAAATCCCAGTAGAAGGTCACCAGGGAAAGTAATCTGATCGACAAAAAAGGAAGGAAACAGTGAAGTCCCTACCTTGGATAGAAAAAGGTTAGGGCAGTCGTACCTCGGACACGCAGGTGAGAACCAGATTTCTCCACTAAGGGAGGACACAGGAGTCGGGTTTTACGAGAAGGACATGTCGTAACTTCTTATCCTTAAACAAACTAGACCTAATAATATTGATTTGCGCACCAGAGTCCATGAACAATTGAACGGGCGCATTATAAACAGATGCTTGCACTATAGGGCCTATGGTTGCATTGGAAGTTATGTGCAAACAAAAAGGTGGATTGTCATCAGAAAAGATTTGTTCTACTCCATCCCCAAAATCATCTGTGTCAGAGACATGTGAAGCAACAACCTCGGCAGGGTTGTCATTCTCGAGACTGCTTAAGGCTTCAAAGGAGTTGTGAACGGGGATGGTGTACTCATTATCACCTACTGTCACCATGGGGCGGTTTGACTGGGGCGCTCGAATTCCCCCGACTGGGAAGAACGAGCCTGGTTCTGGTGAGTTTGAGAATTGAATGAATGAGCCTGGTTCTGGTTATTTTGAAAACTACGAGATCTGTTTCCTCTACGGGTTCTGCAGTTGGAACGACCACGGAAAGATCTAGAGTACTGAAGGTTATAGAGAGCATTACACTCAGATGTGTCATGTCCATGTATTCTATGATAAGTACAGTAAGGAAGATCTGAGTACTCATCATCAGTACGACGTCTCTTAGGATAACTATCAGGACAATTAATTGCAATATGTCCACGGAAACCACAGTTGTAACAATTCCGCCGACTATGGTTACTGAATGTACTATGAATACTACGAGGTGTATAACGACTCTGTACACTGGTTCTTGGTGATCTCTGAGGGTGGTTGACGACTACGATTTGTCTCTGTGGCGCAAACAAGAGGTGGTGCAGACTGAGGCATATTTGTGACATTACTTTTAATACAAGGGAAAGTACCCTGGGGGCACAAGGAAACGTACATGATTTAAGGCTGTTTAAAAGGTTCCATCGTTACAGTTGGAGGATGAGCCTCATAAGCACACACAGAAGCAGGTGGCATTAGTTCTTTAATTGCTCCAAAAGCTGCTATTTTAGCAATTGATTCTGGGAAATGGTTTAGCCTCTTCAGGGAGAAAAAGATGATGATTGGACAGCATTGATAAATGATGATAAAAGTTTGTCTAATCTAACAGCAAATGCACTCAACGATTCAGTACTCATGGGTGTAGCATTCACTAGTTCCCTAAGAACGACATATGGATCAGCTGTTTTTACTGGGACAAGGAAAGAACGAATCAGTTCCTCATATTGTGACCACCTAGTAAGATTCCTGAAGTCTCGCATATCAAGGAGATCAACAACGTGAACAGCAGCAGGAGATCGATAAAGAGCTTCTTTAGCAAGTCTGATAAGGCTTTCCTCTGAAGGAGGACCTTCAGCTAGGGCACTAGCACGAGAACGAATGGCTGCAAACCATGCTTCAAGACTATGTACATGGCCATTGAATAAAGGTAACGCATCAAGGGAATCACGAGTATAACTATAATATCTCGGTGTCTGAGTCGGTCTGTCAGTCGGTAAGGAACTGTGAGGACTGATGACAGGACCAGCAGTAGTAGCCTGAGAGGTCTGAGTGTCGACATTCACTAAAGTATCACTTGACGGTATGTGAGACATAATGGCAAAGTAACACGAGAACAAATAAAACAAAAATAATGAACAATAAAATGATATAAAATTCTAGAATTGAAATGAAAAGATATACAACTAATTCTGCAGAATAATTTCTAAATACACTGCAAGAAGAAAGAAAACTCAATTTAAAGGACTATTGACAAAAATAAAAAAATTTACATTGAAATATACAAGTAAAAATATTACTGGAGACTGAATTAAATGCAAAATGAGCTGTCTTTACTCTTGCTAATAAAGAAATTAATTAATTAAAATTTTAAATCAATGTGAAAGTGTAAAATAAAATTACTAAATTGTAAACTGGGAAATTTTAAATATTTTCTAAGAATGCATAGACAAAATTAAATTATAAATCATAAAAATAGCAATAAAAGAAAATAATTCACTGCAGAACAGTTCAACAAAATAATTCACTTCAGAACAAATGCAACAAAATAAGGTGTAGAAACAATCACTGCAGTAATAAAGTGTCACTGGGAAAACTCAGGTAAAATAATGAATTAAAATTATGAAGATCAAAAAAAAAAAAATTAACTGATTGAACACTTTAACTCTTAATTGTAAATTAGACAAAACAATTTACTCAAACAGAGTAAGGAAACACTTTACGTTAAAAGTAATTGAAATTGCATCAAGAGTGAATTTGTTCAAGAAATTACAAAAATATGAAAAAAACACAGGAACAAAACAGGGAAATATAACACTTTACAGTGACTGAGCACACTTCATTAAAAAAATTTTCTTACAACAAAATCCTGCTGTGACTGATACAACAAAATCTTGCTGTGACTGATACAACAAAAATCTTGCTGTGACTGATACGACAAAAATTTGCTGGCAAAAATAATGGTACACAGTCTGCGAAAAATTAGAGGAATGAGACACTGTTGGCATATGAAAAAAAAATGACACACATAGAAATAAATGGAAAATTTGGTATACTGGGGTGAATATCACTGCATGAAATACAATGATATACTGAGAATACAACGCTGAAAGAATACAATAAAAAAAAAATGAATCGCTTCACACAGAGTGACTGACTGGTACACTACACAATAATACTTACTACAGACAGGAGTAGCATAAAGAAAAACACAGCAGAAAAATATAAGATAAGTGAAAACACTGAAAAATATTGTAAAAAAAATACTGAGTCAAAGAATACTGCGTTTACACTGAAAAAAAAAACACAAGGTTTAGAGTACACAAGCAATTTACTATAAATGTCTCACACTCGCAAATGTCTTTAAATGCAAGAAAAATATCTAAGAAAATTATCACTGGAGTCTGGAGTAGTAGACTGGCGGTGAGTACTGGTGGTGGGGCGAAGATATTGTCCTGTGGGCGGGCGGTGCTTCCTCTTCCACTCGCACTGTTGTCGTGAAGAATGTGCTTTCTAGGCGAACTCACATAACTGGCTTTATCTCGTTGGCACCAGCTACAATCTCTTGACCAATTATGTGAGCCAAAACAGTACTAGGACCCGGTACAAGGGTGCAAACAACCACAGGTAGATGAGTGGATGGCTGGTGGTGGTGGATGGTGGGTGTGACTCTCGCTGGGGTACTGCCGCGCACCCATTTATCATGTGGGAGTTCGATACGTGGATTAGGGTAGAAATACTCACGTAGGCTGTTATACGTATAATTACTGTTATGTGGACAGAGCCCGCAGCCGATTACCTATCTCCTTGGCTACACTCGTAAAAACTGACTAGCCGGCTGGCCAGTACCCCGTAGTGGGTCTTTTGAAAATAGTGTCAGCTCAGCACAGACCGTGACTCAAGACGGTTGGTCGTTGAGTCAACGGACAGGTTACTGGTAACTGGTTACTGGTAACTGGTTACTACTACTGAGATAACTTTCAGTAAAACATACAGAAGAGACCTCAGAACATAGTCAACATCGCCTTATATTACACAAACAAATTCAGCAACAACTTCCCTAATAACATAAGAAATTAATATTTTTAGTCACACCGGGAGTACCAACTCCTGCAACGACTGTGAAAAGAAATACATAGGCCAGAGAGGAAGAGATCTGTAAACACGAGTCGTTGAACTCAAAAGAAATGCCAGATATGCACAAGAAAGTTAAGCTGTTTCAACACGTGCGGTGCACACACACACACACACACACACACACACACACACACACACACACACACACACACACACGTGAAGCACCTCATCTACTAGCATAAGGAAGATTCTAAGTACCTTAACTCTAGCTGAAATGAAGCACTTCATATTATGCTTTCTCATCTTAAAACCTCAACTACCCAGCTGCATTTCTTCATGTTTCCCTATGAATTCATGATCACACTATCTTTGTGGTCTGTTGGGAGGATCTTGGGTGAGGTAATAATGTGCACCTCCACAGATTTTCCTACTTTCGTGCTTGTGTCTCATGTGGGTTATATATACATACATATATATATATATATATATATATATATATATATATATATATATATATATATATATATATATATATATATATATATATATATATATATATAATACATACATACATACAGTGATCTCGGCTGTTGTAGTTGTATTTGGAACCATAAACCTGTTTCATCCTTTATTACTTTTATTAACTTCTCTCGTGTTTGCACATCTGTGGGTATATATTGATGCTGATGAAGGTTTCTTGATACAAGGGAATGGAGCAATTATCCTCTTTCTCAGACCAAACATAATTATACTTCCCATTCCCCAGGCGCTGTTTGCTCCCTCTAGTGTCCTCTAGGAAGGTGTGTTAATTAATACTACAGAAGTGTTGTTCAACAGCCTCTCACCAGGCATGAGGGGGATTACCAATAGATCCCTGGCTGCTTTCAAGAGGGAGCTGGACAAATACCTAAAGTCAGAACCCGATCAGCCAGGCTGTGGTTCATACGTTGGATTACATGCGGCCAGTAGTAATAAACTGGTTGATCAGGTTCTGATCCACCGGGAGACCTGGTCAAGGACCGGGCCGCGGGGGCGTTGACCCCCAGAGCACTGTACAGGTACACACCACAAACACAGGGCTGCCTGCCTTGCCTTCGCTCACATCTGATTCCCCCTCCCCTCCCAAGGCGTTGTACGACCCTTGAGGGTTTAGCGTCTTCCAGTTATTATAATGATAATCCTCCATCCGTGTTATGATGTAATTTGGCTTGTTTATTATAATTGGTTGTTAGTGTTGCTGACTCTTTAGTTTATCTGCTTTAAGACGTGTGAGATTGTTTTCACACACGTACAAACACACACACACACACACACACACACACACACACACACACACACCCCCCCACACACCCCCACCCCCCCCGGGGTTGAAAAGGGGGGTCCAAGAAATTAATAAAACCCTAAACTTTATGAGTAAAGGAAAGGGGGGGGGGGCCTTTGAATCCCCCTTTAAAACCCTTTTAGGCCAAAGTACAAACCCAAAACACCCACCCCAAACCAAACAACCCACAACCCCAAACAACCCAACCTCAGTTAAAGGGGGTTTTAGGGAAATTAAGGATGAATACAAATATTAGCCACCCAAACCCAAAAAAAGCTTAAAAAATGGCCCCTTTGTTCCACGGTAGGCGGTCCCAAACCACCCCCTAAAATTTTTAGACCAATACCAAACCCCAAACCCAGAATTTCCCTGTCAAGTTTTTTTGGTTTGGGGAAGGTTTTTTTGTTAAAGGGAAAATTAAGGAAACCAAACCCAAAAAAAAAATTTAAAAAAACCTCACTTTTGGGGGCCCGGTTTTAAGCCCCGGAATTTTTTAAAGGCAATTCCCGAAACCGGGAAGGGGCCCCCTTCCCAAGCTGTTTTGTTGAAGTTGCTGGTTTAAAAAAAATTTGAAAATCCGGAAAAAACAAAAAAAAATTGAAAGAAGGACTTGGGGATTTTTAAAATGCCAAGTTCCCGAATGCAAAAGCCCCCCAACAAATTTTTGGACTAAATTTTGTAAACCCCCAAAAGGGTTAAAAACCCAAAAACAAAAAATAAAAAAAAAGGGCCCCCTTTTAAAGAAAATCCCACCCAACCCCTGTAAAAAACGCCCAAAAATGTAAATAATTTTAAAAACAAAGGGTTTTTCAAATTTAAAAATAAGACCCCCCCCCAAGAGCGGGTGTAAAAAATAAAAGAGGAAAAATCCCTAAAGAGCAAGAGGAAAGGCCCAAAGTAACCAGGTTTGAAAAAAATTTTAAAAGGGGGTAAATTAAAGGACGGGAAAGGCCCAGGACATTTAGAGGCAAAATCAGGAAAAACGGAAGGGCCCAAGGGGAACGGTTTTTCGGAGGGGGTCGGACAGGGGGCCTCGTAATTTAAAAAAAAAGGGTTTTTTCACAGGGGTTGGGGTTTTTATTACTTCTTCAGTCTCTTATTGATCAGGAAGGGGGAAACCGGAATGGACCGGGGGTGGGGGAAAGGGGGGGGGGGACCCCAACAGGGCCCTTTAAAAAAACAGGAAAAGGTAGGCCACAAGCGCCAGGAGTGAGATGTAGTAGAAACCAGTGGAGAGGAGCGGCCAGGAGCTTAGACCCCCAACCCTTTAACCATTTACAGGTGACGATTAATATAAGTGAAACACACACAAAACAAACACACACACCACACCACACACACACACAAACAGGGCCTTAGCTGGTCGGTCCGGAGGTTTGTACTGGCAGCGCCCACGGACCACACCATGTCCCGTTGTGCTGTACTCAGCAGCGCCCCAACACCCACCCCAGTATGTTTTTGTGCTGTACTCAGCACATCACAGACCACACCCATGTGCGTTGTGCTATACTCACCCAGCGCCCAAAAGACCCCCCCAGTGTGCGTTGTGCTAAAACTCGGGCCAAGGTCACGGGACCACACCAGAAAATGTTTTTGTGCGAAATCAGCAGCGTACAAACCACACCAGTGTGCGTTGTGTTTGAAATCAGCACGTCAAAAACCACCCCCAGTTGTTTTTATGCTGTGTTTTCCACCCACGTCCCAGACCACCCCAGTGTGTGTTGGGGCCTGTACTCACAGCGTACAGACCACACTTTGTATTTTTTGTGCTTTTACTCAGCGGGCGTCAAAAGACCACACCAGTGTTTTTGGCTTTTACTCAGCAGCGTCACAGCCCCAAAACCAGTTGGGCTGTGCTCAGCAGCGTCAAAAGGACCCACCAGTGTGCTTTTGTGCTGAAACTAAAGCAGTGTCACGGGACCACCCCAAAGTGGCGTTGTGCGGGCACTCAGAAAACCGCCCACAGACCACCCCCTTGTGTTGTGCTGTATCGCAGCGTCACAGACCACCCCAAAGTTGTGTTGTGCTGTACCAGCAGGGCACGCCCAAACACCAGTGTGCGTTGGCTGTACTAAAGCAGGTCCCCAGAACCCCCAGTGGTTTTGTTTGTACTCAGCAGCCCCAAAAAACCACCCCGTGGGGGGTTTTTTTGCTGTACTCACAGCGTCACAGCCCAAACCCCCAAGTGTTTGGGGCTTTTACTCAGCGGGTTCACAGCCCAAACCCCAATGGGGCCCTGTGCTGTGCTCACCAGCGGTCACAGAAAACACCAGTGGGGCGTTGTGCTGAAACTCAGCGCGTCAAAAAACCCACACCAGTGTGCTTTGTGCTGTACCCCCAGCAGGGGTCACAGACCACCCCAAAGTGTTTTTGTGCTGATCAGCAGCGTCACGGGACCACACCGGGGTTGGGGCTGTACTCAGAAAGCGTCACAAAACCAAAACAGTGTGTGTTTTGCGGGTGTCGCAGCGCCCACGGGACCACACCAGTGTATTTTTGTGCTGTACCAGCAGCGTAAACAGACCACATAAATGTAGTTTTGCCGTACCCAAAGCAGCGCCACAGACCCCCCAAACCCGTGTGTTGTGCCGTACCCAGCAGCGTCACAGCCCAACCACCAGTGTGTGCTGTGCCGTACCCAGCAGCTTTCCAAAAATTTGAACTCTTATGCTGTTCCTCTCCTGTGAGCTCAAAAAAGTTAGTTGGTTTAATATTTTTAATTTAAAGCACCGAATACCCATCCTGGGGTGGTATAAAAAAGTTTACAGAGGTACATAATGGTCCAGGGGCCCCCAAAAAGTTTTGATAGTTAAAAAAAGGCCCAAAAAAGGTAATGAACTCACAATTTTACAAAGGTAAATGAGTCATCTAAAACGTCATACATGGGTTACAGTCATGGAAAAAATTTATAAAATAATGAGCCAAATTTTTCACTCCACACCCGGGGCACAACTGTAATGGGGAAAAAAATTTTTTTCAGAAAATTGGGTCACACCCCCACACACAACAACACACACACACACACACACACACACACACACACACACACACACACACACACACAAAACACACACAAAGTAGCTCCTTTTTTAAAATTTTTGATAGTCTTTACAATCTTATCGTAAAGGGTTTTTTTGAATGGAAAAATCGTTTGGTTAAAGTAGCACACTTGTTTGGATGGTAAATATATTTTCAGACTGGAGAAAGAGAGATGGAGCCCCGGGGGGCCAAGCCTGTTTTTAAGTTTTTGTAGGGGGCTGGGCCCCCGAGTGAAAAGCGGGGGCAGAGGAAAGGGGGCCCCCCTCTGAGCAAAACCCGTGCGTCCAAAACCAAGCCACAGGCCACGGGGATCTCGTGTCTAAAACACAGGGATGATACTAATATGCTATGCTTATAATACTGGGAATACAGGGATCAGCAACTATGCTGACAAACTCGGGGCATGTTAGTATGTCCCTTCCCGAAAATAACTTTCTATCCCATAGGCCCGAACAGGCAGGGGATTAGGGGTGAATTTTATACAAAACAAAAATTTATATTAAAATTTGAACTAATGGATGGTACAACAAGATTTTTTACGTAATGGGGGTTAACGTAATCCCTTCAAACTAAAAAACAAATCATTATAAATAGATGGGGAAATTTATTTGATCGTTTTGTATTCAGCACTCTACGGGATTCTGAGGGGAAAAATAAATATATACAAAGAAGGTTTTAACAAAAGGCGATTCGGTGCACTCAAATCTAGACTGTTAATTCCCCCAGAATACGGAGGGGGCCCTGAACACTTTTCGGGGGGGAAAACCCGTTTAGGGTAATAACAAAAAAAATTGACAAATTCATTCATCTCGGCATCTAATTATACAGACTGTTTACCCCTTAAACCCAATTTGCGGGGGTTTAAAGGTTTTCGTATGCAGAATGGTTATATCTCTGGGAGGATTGGAAATTTCCCTGCAAAGGGGTAAAACATCCTTGACTAGAGAGATTGAAAGAGTAAACTACAAAAGATACCCCAAATACAATCACTAGTGACTGTGGGAAATTTCTAACTCGTCGCTAGGAGTACTCAACTCGACTATTCGATACGTAATTCTTGGCTCAATTTCAAAATCACTAATGGGTACGGTGGCTTCACAGTAAGAATAAGCTCTTCCGGAGCAGGAATCGAAACCCCACCAGAACACAAGGGATTATTCTTTGGGGCATTTTTGACATCCTCGACAGTAAATGGAGGATCTGCAGTAACTACACTAACGTGTCGCGATAAAGCATCTGCGACTACATTCGACTTGCCAGGTAAATGTTCAAAAGGGGGATTGAACCTTGGATAGTCAGGGACCATCTGGCTAACCTCCAGTAGCTGTTTTGTTCTGGAATAAAGGTAACAGTTTCTTCCTTACTGGAGGAAAGAACAAACTCGGTGGAGTGGATGACTCCCCCCGGTTGAAAAAATTAATGCTATAACACGCAATATGAGAAAGGGGAAGAAACGAATCTACTATCTCAACTGCAAGCACAGGAGAAAAGAAATGAACACGGTGAACAATGCTGATATTCAATCTGGGGTCGCACACAGTGACACGAGTATCAGCTATAAAGAAACTACACTTAAACGTTAATATGTGAAAGTTATTCGAGAAATAACTTCTTACGATGCACTGATTACTGTCAACCTAGGATGGGATTCACCATCTGGAACATTAGGAACAACAACAGACACTCTAGGTGAGAGCACTAGCTGTAACAGAGACGTCTTTCTGCAGACAGCAGTCACATAAACAAGAGATGGCATTACTAGTTGCAAGTAATCGTTTTTCTGACAAGGCATCCCCTGTGGAGAAACACTACTCGAACTAGCAGTCATTGCAGGGATAGGCTGTGCACTCAAGCAGTCTGAGTGTCCCCGGACACTTGAGGCAACGGAACACTATCCTGCAAGTCTGAAGGTATAGGTGGAACACAGACGGGAATGACAGAATTACTAGTGCCTGACCGCTCGGCTACGTTAATAAGTAATTCAAAAGGATCTATAGGAACTTAATCTGACTTCACATTTCGCAGCACTTTAACAAATCCAGATACAAGCTGTGAAACAAACACATTGCTCAAGGGCTAGGTATTTTCTTTCAGTCAGTAAGGGAAAAAATTGGTACTGTGGGGCTGATTCATATTGACTTTGACTGGAATGATACACTAAGTGAACGTTCAAAAGTGACTGGGACATCTTCTCAGTGAAAATACTGAAGGGGCATAAGTCAAGAAAAATGGAGAGAATGACACAGTAAGCTTAAATGGAAAAAAAATGCTTAACTATTTTGCATAAGTAATTAAAAATTGACAAATTACACAGTAAGCAAAGAACTCACACAAGAATAATATGCAACTTAACAAACACTGAAAATCAAGAGAACTTGTACTTTGCTCAAATCTAATTTGCTCAACTTTTACTTTAAATTGAATAATGGCACAGTGAGTTGTCCCTTAAATTTTAATGCAACAAGGAAAATACACAATAAAATAAAGAATGGACTCAATAAACTTGTGCAAAAATTAAAACAAACACACAATTCACTAAAAAATAAAAAAAATTTGACAGACAGAATAAAATACATGCACAGAACAAGCAAAAAAAACTGCACTGTAAAAAAACTGTATTGCACAACACTGCAAAAATTTTCTGCAAGAAAAACTTTAATAGCAACACAATATTTGCACAAGAATTTATTAAAAAGAGTCATGTGCAATAATAAAAAATTATAACACACAAGAAAGAAATATATCAAGGAATGAACACTTTAACTTTTAAACTGCACTTAAACAACAAGCAAAAGAAAAATTTTACTTTGAAGGAGAATTTAAAATTGCACTAAAGTGAATTTTTTCAATAAAACATGAAAAAAAAAAAATAAGCAAAAAATACTAACAAAACAGGGGTTGAACATTACAGGATCAGAACACTCAACAAAAACACAATATAGATTTTCTTGCAATGAAACGAGTGTGAAAAATTTTGAAAATTACTCTTGCTGGGTTTTTTAAAAAAAAATGGACTTTTGTGTGGAAATAAGCAAATTAAACTGGCAAAATTTGGAAAAAATATAACACAAGAATGTTTAACACACAGGGGAAAAAAACAAAAAATTTCACAAATGCGGGAAGAAAAAATAACGACAAAACTGGTTTTGATGCAAAAAGGGTGAAAAATTTACTGAGTTTAAAACACTGGAATTTGAAGTTTTTAAAACAAGTTCTATAATGCTCAAGTTTCACACACAACAAGGGGAAAAACTAAGAACTTACTTCAATGTTAAAAGATACCAAAAACAACAGATATAAAATAATGCACGAAAATTAACACTGAATTAAGGAGATTAAAAAATTTAAAGCAATCGTACATGATAAACCTGAGTCTGATAAAAAGTCACTGATGTCACTAAGAAAAAATTTACTGGGAACACAAAAAAAATGTCCCCAACATCGCAAATGTCCTAAAAAAAAATATTTTAGCTGTAACAACTTAAGAATAGACTGATGGTTGTTTTATCGTCTTGCTGTGTCCTCTGCACGTATCGTAAAATTTCGCTTAAAAACGGCGAGAGCAACACCAGGAGGCTTTATAAAGATGGCGCGCCCCCCTCTACTCTTGACCCCCATGTGGGCCTTAAAATATGGTGCTACAACCCCTTTGCATGCACCAAAACACTGATGAGGGAGGTGGTTTTAAGGCCGATGTAGTTTGGGTTTTTTGGGTAATGGCTGAGCGAGGCGTCTGGACCGCAATTTTGGGCGACACACTGATCGTGAGTGGTTGGGCTATGGGGTTTAACGTCTAAGCCTCAAGAGAAAACCCAACGCCGCGAAGATATTCTAAAAACCCGGGTGGCTTAGAAGAAAACCCCGAAATACTACAACACCACAAGGAGACAAGGAGCCTCAGAAGCTTGAACTTGAATCACAAGCGATGAAGGCTACTCATGTGGCTTGCTCGAGTCGGGGTAAGACACCTGGGTTTGTTGCTACTGGTTTCTTAACCCTTCACACAGAAAGGCTTGAAACTTCACACGAGGAGCACAGCAGGGGTGGAAGCTGGCTTGGCAGACAAAATAATTGGATGGAGTAGGCTAGGCTGGACTGGGCTCGGGTGTACTGACTCCCCCACCACAGACTGGAAGCTGGCTTATTTTGCAAACTCGGGTCAACCCTCGGGAGTAATGCAAAAGCAGATAACCACTAATACAAAGAGACTGACCATGAATAATGTAGAAGCTGTAGAGTAGCTGGCTTGAGTAGCTGGATGGGGTGAACCTCGGTAGTCGGTAGGCCTACTGGTCACACGAAATGGCCGTCTTGCTGGTCGACAATTTTATCTCCAGAAATCGCTGTAATCGTCAGAATTACAGGCTCACCGCTGTCACCATTTATCGTAAGGGTTCTTGAATGGAGATATCGTAGGTTGAAAGTAGACACACTTGTAGGATGGTAAATATATTGTCAGACTGAGATGAGAGATGGAGCCCGGTGCCAAGCCTGTTCACGTTCTGTAGGTCTGCCGCCGAGTGAGAGCGGGACAGAGGAATGGGCCTCCTCGTGAGCAACCCGTGACGTCACACCAAGCCACAGGCCTACGAGGGATCTCGTGTCTAAAGCACAGGGATGATACTAATATGCTATGCTATATAATACTGGGAATACAGGGATCAGCAACTATGCTGACAATCTTGAACAATCTTATACAATCTTAAATAATTTTATACCGTCTTATACAATCTTACACAGTCTTATACAATCTTAAATAATTTTATACAGTCTTATACAATCTTAAACAATCTTGTGATGAATGGTTTGAAAAACCGACATGTTGAAGATTGAGACACTTATGCAGCATATGGGAATCTTTTTGAATCGGTTTTTCAAACCATTCATCACAACTGTCAGACACTGCAGCATCATGGGATCTTGTTACAAAGAATTCTTCAACACTTGTTCAACCTTTGGACGAAGACCTACTTCGACTAGTGGATGGTACCACTATGACCCCGCCTCCACCTGCTTCACGTCACCTCACTACAGTAAAATAAGCCACGTCTAGGGCCCTATGCTGTACATTCTACAAGATTGATGGACTGAACACATCGACTCCAGGTTGAGGGACTGATTACCTCATTCTCCTCCTCTCCTTACGCCTTCCTCTTTGTATTAGACTGATGAAGCCACTGTGTGGCGAAACGTTTCCTGAATAAAGATTCCCATATGCTGCATAAGTGTCTCAATCTTAAACAATCTTAACAATCTTAAATAATCTTATACAGTCTTATACAATCTTACGCAGTTTTTATACATCTTAAACAAATCTTATACAATCTAATACAGTCTTATATAAAACTTAAACAAACTTATACAGTCCCCATACAATCTTTTACTTGTGTGAAATCCTCACGTTTATTTTATATATTAATTTATTAAAAATGTTAAGCCAGTAAGGGTTTATTCATTGTTGCATAAAGATGTTAAACCAGTAAGGTTTATTCATTGTTGCATAAAGATGTTAAAACCAGTAAGGTTTATTCATGTTGCATAAAGATGTTAAACCAGTAAGGTTTATTCATTGTTGCATAAAGATGTTAAACCAGTAAGGTTTATTCATTGTTGCATAAAGATGTTAAACCAGTAAGGTTTATTCATTGTTGCATAAGATGTTAAACCAGTAAGGTTTTATTCATTGTTGCTAAAGATGTTAAAACCAGTAAGGTTTATTCATTGTTGCATAAAGATTTAAACCAGTAAGGTTTATTCATTGTTGCATAAAGATGTTAAACCAGTAAGGTTTTTAATTCATTGTTGCATAAAGATGTTAAACCAGTAAGGTTTATTCATTGTTGCATAAAGATGTTAAACCAGTAAGGTTTATTCATTGTTGCATAAAGATGTTAAACCAGTAAGGTTTATTCATTGTTGCATAAAGACGTTGTGGCTGACTTCTATGCCTAATAATATTTTATTACAAGTAAAGTGCATTATCTCTGTACTGAGTAAAATAAATAAAAAATATATAAATTTGAGCCGCACATCTGGAGGCAAGTAACAGAGGGTAGGCCTGGAACCAAACTTTTGTTGAGGTTGTGGTTCTGGATAGCTGTTACACCTCGGGTTGTGGTTCTGGATAAGTGTTACACCTCGGGCTGTGGTTCTGGATAAGTGTTACACCTCGGGCTGTGGTTCTGGACGGGTTTTTACACCTCGGGTTGTGGTTCTGGACAGGTGTTACACCTCGGGTTGTGGTTCTGGACAGGTGTTACACCTCGGGTTGTGGTTCTGGACAGGTGTTACACCTCGGGTTGTGGTTCGGGGACAGGTGTTACACCTCGGGCTGTGGTTCTGGACAGGTGTTACACCCTCGGGTTGTGGTTCTGGACAGGTTTTTACACCTCGGGCTGTGGTTCTGGACAGGTGTTACACCTGGGGTTGTGGTTCTGGACAGGTGTTTACACCTCGGGTTGTGGTTCTGGACAGGTGTTACACCTCGGGTTGTGGTTCTGGACAGGTGTTACACCTCGGGTTGTGGTTCTGGACAGGTGTTACACCTCGGGTTGTGGTTCAAGACACGTGTTGCCCATGGGTTTTGTAATTAAACACACATAAACAAACAACTTTTTGGGTAGCACCCCTCAGTTCACACACTGAGGTCCGTGGTTCGATTCCCAGTACGGGTGGAAACATTAGGACGTGTTTCCATAAAACACCTGCTGTCCATGTTCACCTATAACCAAAATAGGTACCTGCGTGTTAGTGGGACTGATGTGGGGGCAAAATTGACCTAATTTGACCGAAATCTCTGCATAACATGGGGCTTTCTATATAGTAATATGTCATTGATGTCATCTAGGACTGTATACCATGTACATGCACTTGTAGAAAATAATAATAATAATAATTATAATTATTATTATTATTATTATTATTATTATTATTTTAAAATTTTTATTATTAATAAATTTTAATTATTATTATTTTATCCTAGATAAGTCTCGGTTCTTGAGCCTTATTTACCCCAAACACGTTTGTAATAAACATTAACTCAGGACTGAAAGTATTCGTAATATAATTTCCTAATTGTTTACTCACGTCTGTTTAACCTTATGGGTGACATAAAACTTGAAGTTCTCAAGTGTTAAGGGAAAATAACTTTGATGTTGTAGATCTGAACTTCCAGAGAGCTAATGGAAAAAGAGGATAATGACATGTCTGGAGAAGAGGGTAAGAATCTACTACATTGTATCGTCGAGAATGTGTAATAACAGAAAACAAGATAGCATCGTGGGTCTTAATACAAAGTACAGTAGGGCCCCAAAAAAGTCTTCAATTAACTTAAGGCTGCACGTCACCTAAATGTCGTCAGTCAGTGTTCTTTAATCAATAATGTAGCCAAGAAAATAATATCTAGGTGTATATATATACTAAAGTATACACCAACCGGTGCGTATGCACTGCTGCTTTAGTGCATATATGCCATACACTCCATACACACCATATACACCATAAACATCATACACACCATACATATACACAGCATACACATACACGTCATACAAACAATACACATCATACACACCATACACATCATAAACACCATACACGTCATACACACCATACACGTCATACACACCATACACGTCATACACATCATACACACATACTCAGCAGGATATAATCAACTCTTGATCGACTTCTTCACACAGGTGTAGCGGCTCACTCCAACACTTGCTTTTTTTCTTAAGAAAAACTGCTACTTTTCAAATGTAAAATTTTAGATACGTTAGAAAAAATGAGGTTTGTATATTAAATCAATTTTATCACGGCTAAATTAGGTTCCAAAGTTTTCTTGCAAAATTTAAAATTTGCATACAAATTTCATAAATTAATTTCACTGTTCTTCCTTTGGGATCCCTAAAAAAAATGGAACATGTATAAGTCAAGAACCGTCATTTTTTTATATTTGATTTCACTTAATATTTTATTTATGTAAACCACGGAATGGGTGGGGTTCGAACTCATGCCAGTGCGTTTGTTTTAGGGTGGCGTTTGAACCCGCGCCTTGGGTTCAAACGCCACCCGTTCCGTGGTGTGTAAGCGTGTTATTATGATTTCGTTGGTCATTTACTTA
Organism: Cherax quadricarinatus; assembly: GCF_026875155.1. NCBI lineage: Eukaryota > Metazoa > Arthropoda > Malacostraca > Decapoda > Parastacidae > Cherax > Cherax quadricarinatus. The sequence continues at coordinate 7,431,109 of NC_069416.1, forward strand.
TGTCTCCGTCACGAGTACTTCAAAAGTTAAGATTTTTGGTTTAGTTGCGGGTTGGGCGACGAGATCGTAGCCTAGGCCCCTTTGGGCAAGGGGCGGGGAAAAGGGCCTACTTCCCCCCCCGCCCTTCCCTCATGAAATTTCCCCTCCCCCCATCAACAGCATCACTCCCACCATTTTCAACATCCCGCCAAACGGGGATCCTGATTGCATTTTTGTCGTTTCCTGGGAGCCTTTTTTCGGGGGCACCCCCTGGGGGGCTGGCTATGAGACTGGGAAGAAAGAGCGTACGGGCATAATCGCTCCCTTTTTTGCCCACATGGCTGCTGACAGTGTTTGCCTCAACGTGTATAGGTATACCCTCCCCCTTCCTGGTGGTATGGTCGGCGGGGGTTCTCTCTCCCACAAACCATTTTAACACCCCAGCGAGATCGCCCACCCGAGATACGCGGCTGCCTCTGCTCATAGCTAAGCCACACCAATATAGGCATCTACCTCTTTCGTACTGGGAGTGTATCTCAAATGCTCACTTCTTTGGGTGGCCTCCATAGCGCCGCACTTCTCTTCCTAGCGCTCATCTCTTTCCTGAACACCAAGTTATTTGCGTATCGGGACGTGAAACACGCGCTAACCCCCCCCAGGGCTGCGGGGAGGACTGGATACACGCAAGAGCCGAAACCATAGACCCAAATAGACCGATGCGGAAACAACGGAAGTTACTTGCTACCGGGAGGGCGCCGAGACCTTTTAAACCCGTGTTGATTACCTTGGTCTAAGGGTTTTCCCGTTCAGTGGAGCGAACGCCTTTAACTTCTTGCTTTTCCCAAATTTTGCTGAAGCCTTCGCGGAATCAACCCTTACAGCGCTGCAGTGGTGGTGGTCTTCTACAAATCTTGCTGGAATGGTGTCCTCAGTCTTATTGACAGGGTGGGTGGGCTACCATTGCTAATTGTATCAAATCTTCTGTGTCGACAGCACTAGCGGTTTTGGTACTTTCTTAACTCAGGGGCGCATTGGCGGTGGAGCGGGCCAGGTTTAGATTGGATTCCTTTTCTGTCCCGATATTCCAATAGCATTTGCGGGGGGAAATCACCATCGCGGGGAAACTACATGGGCGATTTTTCCCGTTGAAGCACGCGGACTAGGAGCCACGCCAATTCCGTCAGCACGCCTGTTTTTTCGCGAGTGTGAAGACCTTTTAGATTTCCTTTTTACTTTTGGGGCGTAGGGGCCCCTTTTGGCTCTACTGGGATCTCGCTCATAGGCCTATCTTCCCCGTGGCCGGGTCCCGAGACGAAAGGCCGTGGCCAAGGAGATGCAGGAGATATGTGCCCCAAGGGAGTACACACCAATGACAATGACGGGGAACGCAGAATAAGTTGAATGATAAACTGTTGTCTCGTGTTGATAAAGTGGTCTGGGGAAAGTCATAATATAAAAACCAAAGTTGATCTTTTAATGTATGGCACCGGGGGTGCGTATATCTCAGTGAATACACAAAGGGGTTTATATCTCAGTATATATAAACACAAAGGGTTTACTTTAATCCCTCTTTTGGGGTTTAAAAATACCTAATAGTGTACAGCCCAAAATGCAGCTTTAAAATGACCCCCTCTAATCACATACTTTAACCCCTAAAAAAAAAAAAAATTTTCTGGGGAACTGATTCGCAGCAGAGGGAACCCAGGACAGAGGGGGGGACTCAAATGCGAAAGGTCGGGAAACTGGTCGGGTTTTATCTCGTGGTTCGGGTTGGGGAAACACAGTGTGCACTCATTGTCTCACCACATCATGGGTGAGTTTTGATGCAGAGGCTTTCCGGGAAAACGAAAAGGGAACTTTTGTTTCGAAAAAGGGGGGGCAACCCAGTTTTGGGTATGTCAGTAGGTATTAACCAGGGGTATAGACACGGACACCAGAGACTTTTTATACTGATACCCAACACCATACAAGCAGCAGTTGTTTTAGCAGCGATACCCAGCACCGGTACAACCAGTAGTTGCCTTAGCACCAATACTAAACAACAGCACAACCAGAATTCCAAGCACTCCTACCCACCCCACCGTACAACCAACATTGCCTTAGCCCCACCCCCAACCCCGGGTACAACCAACATTCCCCTTAGCCCCAACCCAACCCGTACAACCAACATTTGCCTTAGCACCCACCCCCAAACCCCGGTAAAACCCAAACTTGCCTTAGCACCCCACCCAACACCGGTACAACCAACATTCCCTTAGCACCCACCCCAACACCGTACAACCAACAGTTGCTTTACACCCAAAAACCCAACACCGGTACAACCAACATTTCCCTAGCACCCACACCAAAAACACCGTAAAACCAACATTCCCTTTAGCACCCACACCCAACACCGGTAAAACCCAACATTTTTCCTTACACCCACACCCAACAGGGTAAAAAACCAACATTGCTTTAGCCCCCACACCCAACACCGGACAACCAACAGTTGCTTTAGCCCCCACAACCCAACACCGTACAACCAACATTCCCTTTAGAAAACCCACACCCAACAACGATACAACCAACATTTTGTTTTTAGCACCCCACCCAACCCCGGGTAAAATTTAACATTGCCAATTAACGAGCCCCAGCACCATCACCACTGGTCGTAATCACTGAGCGGGACAAAAATGAAAACTCGCGTCAGGGGGTTTGTTTTTTCATGACGAGAAAAAAGACATCTCTAACCGAAGTTGATTTTGTACCCAGATACCCTTGAAACATAATTTTCTTAAATAGAATAAAAAAGCCACAATAACTGGCGGAACAATTAACAGCAACACACACTTTAAAGAGGAAATTTACACGTTACGGAGTGAAACACAAAGCTTTTCGAAACGGCGTTAGTTGTGGACATTTCTTATATTCGGGCCTTCGCGTTTTGATTTGAGAGAAAGAATATTTTTTGTAAAAAAGGGTTTGAATACATTGTAAATAATGACATAGCCCATCAGTCTAAGATGTAATTTATTAGCCAGCACGCTAGGATGTATCCAGATAGGCTTTCATTTTCTATTCTAAAAGAAATTTTTGAACACTTATTCTGAAAATAAAAGAAAACAGAAGTTATATTTTTTTGATTCTTTCCTGAACTCTGTAGATGTTTGATTTTTACCATATATCTGTTGTATCAAAAATGGTAAAAAACCCGACAGTTATGAGAAAGACACATGTGCAACACTTGCGTATCTTTATTGTTGAAACGTTTCGCCTGCACAATAGGTTTCTTCAATCAATTACAGAGGCAGTGGGTTACTAGTGAAATGAAGTGAATCATCCCCAAAATTTGGAGAAACAGTATGAGAGGGGTCGCCCCTCACCTGAAGAAAAATTCTGGAACGAATGCAGCTGAAGAATGAGAATGGAGTCTTAAATACTGTCAAAGACATCTCGAAGACGTTGCAAGGGACGGGATTTACTATTAGAAGCAAGAAGGCAAAAATTGAGGACCACGGCAGAAAGCTAGGTCCCTCTGGAATTCAAACCCGTCTCACCGTAACTCAAACTATACTAAAATAATAGTAGTATACATAACATACAAAAAACGAAGGAGCATGCGGGATTTTTATTTTTATAATCAAGGGGAAGCGCTAAACCCGGAGGATTATACAGCGCCTGGGGGGGGGGATGTGGAAGGCATTCAGGCTTAATTCGGGGAATTAGCACAGACCCAAATTTCCCTAAACAAGGCCCCCCCCAAACATCAAAAACCCTTTCCTTGAGGGGAGCACTGAAAGGAGAGCTACTGACCCACCCGGGCAGGACTAATGATAGAGTAATGAAGTTTAATTACTTTCAAGGTAGTGGGACTGACGTATCCCCCAACACTGACACTTGTCCCCAGGTGGGGCAGAGAACAACGCAATGAGCCTACTGGTCCAAGCTACAAACAAAACGAGCAAGAAAAGAAAATCAGATGACAGGGGAAGGAAAAAGAAAAAGCAGGAGACTTGCCCCAGAAGAAAGGAGGGGAGGAGGAGGAGGAGGCAAAGATCAGGTCAAGTCACGTTTGTTCTGAAGATTAGACCATTTGGCAATGTACTGAGAAAAGGCGGCAGCTAGAGAAGCAAAGCCAGGAATAAGATTACATTCATGTCCCCCGCCTGAGCAAACTATCATTTTTCCGTTCACCGGGGGGCCCTATGCACATTGGGATTGCATTCACTACTTTTCTACCAAGCTCCTTCTCCAAAAAAGAATTTTGTTTCTCTCTTTCTCTGTGTCCTCCGCGTCTGAATTCTCATTTTCCCTCGACTCTAAAATCCCCGCTCTTCGTACTCTTTCTTCGCCTTGGCTATCCACAAGGAAGTATAAACTAGCCCTACCATCCTAGGATAAATAGGGTTGCACAAAAAACTACCCTACGGTCTACAGGATGGGTATAGGGTGCACAATAAAGTAGCTACTACCGTCTACAGGATGGGTATGGGATGCACAGTACACTAGCCATTAAAAAAAACATTGTTCGGCGGCAAAATAAAACATACAGCTACATTTAGCATATCAAAAGAAATAACATCGTTTTACAGAGAAATAACAAAATAATCTATTACAAAACTCAAGTTACAAATGGAAAATTGTAGAGTTAGCCAAGATTGGAGCTATCTTAAGTTTTAAGCTGTCATAGTGTAGAAGTGACCTGGGTTACGAGGATGGCAGCGGTGTGCTCTAAATATTATAAACACAAAAAACAAATGAATCCCTGGCGTAATTCAAGTCACACCCAAAGGGGAACGAACCAAGCTATGGCAAACACAAAGGTGCTTTTTTGAGTATTGAGTACCTGTATGTTCCCACCCCAATATTTACAATATGACAGAGCGCAATAGGGCAAAGGGGTGGGCAGATACCACAAAAATAAAATTTATAATAAGTGAGGGAGCAAGTGATTCCCCCTCACTGCTTTGCAAATAACTAAAACAAAAGAGATCAATAACTACTAAAGCCGCAAAAAGAGTGTGTCTCCAACCCAGGGAATTAAGTTTTACGCCTTTTTTTTCTGGGTCAACCTCTTCACCCAGTTCAGGGATCTTTAAGCCCCAAGATCTTGATTTTTTACCTACAATTTCCTCTCCTCCCTTATAGGGAGGGGAGGGTTCCTACAACTACACCAAAAGGCCAACTTTCCTTTAGATGAAACTCAAGAATGGTTGTATTATTAACCTCGAATAAAATTTTATATACTCGGATACGTCAGTTGAAAAGGCTGCCCCAAACTTTCAGCTGATCGGTGACTTATTTTTAATGTCACAAAACGATCCTGGTTTAATCAAGTTAAACTCGGAAACTGCTGCTGTGTGGTCCACCATGGTGACACTCAGACCACTGAGTCTAGCAGAAGTAAGTAGTGGTCACTGCTGTCGTGGTCCACCATGGTGACACTCAGACCACGATCTACAGAAGTAAGTAGTGGTCACTGCTTCGGGCCACCAATGCACTCAGACCACTGAGTCAGCAAAAAATTTTAGGGGCCCACTCTGTCGTGGCCACCATGGTGCACTCAGACCACGATCAGCAGCAGTAAGCTATGGTCACTGCTGCGGGGTCCACCAAGGCACTCAGACCACTGGTCTAGCAGAAGCAAGCTAGGGGTCACTTTTGTCGGGGCCACCAGGTGACACTCAGACCACTGAGTCTAGAAAGTAAGCTAGTGGTCACTGCGTCGTGGCCCACCATAGTGACACTCAACCACTGACAGCAGAATAAGCTAGTGGTCACTGCGTCGGGGTCCACCATAGTGACACCGACCACGAGTCTAAAAAAAAGCTATGGCACTGCTGTCGGGTCCCCATAATAAACTACGCACTATAGCTTTTTCCCCTTATTGAGAAATATAGAGCAGTATAAAACATTTGATACTATATCAAGATATCTTATTAATTTGTGATACTATATCAAGATATCTTACTAATGAAAATAAGATACCAAGCATATTAAGTAAATTTCCTAAATTGGCTAGCGACAGATAATCAACCGTAAAAAAAATCTAAATGAATTCCTGAAAACCTTTTTGGGCCTAGTTCCAGCCTTTTGTATATCCATATGCTCTTGCACTACCCTCCACAGGATGGATATGGTGTGCACAATAACCTAGCCACTTCAGTGGCAAAATCTAAATCTAATCCACACTCTCACACACAAGGCCAAACCATACCACGGGGGGGGTTAGAACCCCCACAAAGCTCAAAACTCCAGACTGAAGGACAGGAGGCGCCATACCCAATATATATCAAAATTTCATATAACTAAACCCCGAAGGCTATAAGAAACAATATACACAATATGGTAGCACTGCAAAAAAAAAAAAAATCACAATATTGATGCATCCGAATTTATTTTCATTGCGTGGAAGAGCCAAAATCTTAGGGAAAAATAAAGAATAAAAAGGCATAATACCGCGACTTTAAAAAAAAACCAAAAACCCTCACATAGGAACTTGTTAATGGTCCCAAAACGGACCGAAACATCGTCATAAGTTTCATTTCCATAACTCCCCTTTCAAGGGGTTTTAGTCAACAATCCCAGAAAGGACTAATACATTGTCGAGACATAACAATATACAGTGTGATCAGCTCTTTTGCTGCACTGTATAAAGTCAACCTGCATCACACAAAATACCTAAAAACGCCACTTGAGGCGGCTACTCGCCTTCAAACATCCTAATGATACAGGGTACCCTACCAACTCAATGAATCACATTGGGAAAGTGTTTGAGTGAGCAAAAATAACTCACTGAATGATACAGCACACAAAAAACATAGCTATAACTAAACCAACCTACACCACCCTGAAGAAAAAAAGGCACAATACTCTAAGTAACAAACCGCGTCATGGCTACCAAAATAAAATACCAAGGAAAGTTGGTCCCCTCCTGCCTGGGCATAAAACATCTGCTAATAGCAGGAAAAATATTGAACCAGATCGTGAGGCAAAGGGGCGGTGGGTAACATGGCTTACTCACTTCAATCAAATGTGGGTTTTTAAATTATTAAAAATTACTAACAATCCTGCCGGCCAAAAACAAAAAGAAGCACTCTGGGAAAATGTCACAGGGAACCAGCCAGAGAAAAAAAAAGCTGGGGCGACTCACCCAAGACTAATTGTGATTCTGAAGCATCAAGACCGCTGGTGAAGGCAAACTTACATGCAGTCAGTCCCTTAGTACTCCATGAACATGTATAAATTTAAATGTGTGTACACCTGTGCGTGTACACACATGTGGTAATAACGTATACTATCTGAACATGCCTAAGAGCAAGTTATCTATTATGAAATTTGCAGAATCAAATTTACACACTCCTTTCACAGTTTCAGGAGCAGGTATGATAGGGGACCAAGAGACCAGGAACCAGTATAAGTCGGTAAATTTGGAAGTTAAGAAGTGGGTCCAGGACGTGCTTCCTTAAGGCACCTGCTGTCCATGTTCACCTATTAGTAAAATAGGTACCTGGGTGTTAGTCGACTGGTGTGGGTCGCACCTGGGACAAAACGAACTAACTTAAAAGGAAAATGCTCGCATAACAAGGAGTTTTCTTTGTAGATGAATGGTTCAGAGAACCGACATGTTGATAAATTAGACACATGTGCAACTCTTGGGTATCTTTATTGAGGAAACGTTTCGCCAACAGTGGCTTTATCAGTCCAAAAATAGGAGAAACTTGAAGAAAGGAGGAGAATGAGGGAATCTCCCCCAAAACCCTTTAGTCGATGTGTTCATCCCTCAAAATTGATGGATGACACACGACTCAAGGGTTTGGGGGCTGATTACCTCTTCTCCTCCTGTTTTTTCAATTTCTCCATTATGGGCTGATGAAGCCACTTGTGCGAAAAGTTTCCTCAATAAAATACCCAAAAGTTTTCACAGGTTTTAATTTTTTCAAAGGGGTTTTTTTTACATAATAGTATGTCACTGATGTCAACTAGGGCTGTAACCCCTTAACATGTCAAAAAAAAATTTTTATTATTTTTTTTTATAGATCTTAGGGTTGGGGGGTTAAAATTGTTAATAAAAATATGTACTGAGGGGTAAGTGTGGAAGAGAAGAAATGACAGAATGACAGGGTTGGGAAATCAATGTAACCCCGAAGAAGCTAGCAGGCCAGCGCGCCATGGTTCCAATTCCCCCATTTTTTGCAATCGTTTTATTACATTTCATGTCAGGAGACAATAAATCAAAACTCGTACCTATGAGGTTTAATACGTATTTATTTAGTCTAACATACGAATTATTTTAATTTTAATGGTTTATTCTTAAGAATTATTACAAAAATAGCATACAAACCGACAAGATGAGGAATTAGACACATGTGCAAAAAACCCCGGGGGACTTTATTTGTAGACGTTTTTCAAACCCGCGGGTTTATCAATTTGAAACGAATGATGTAGGGGGGATAAAATTGTTTCTGGTAGCATTGAAAATTTGTTGGTAATATTTTTGTGAGTGATTTGGGTTTGAGAAGAACTTACCTACATGGACCAAGGCCCGTGCAGTGTTCCTCCATTTCTCATGTTTTTAACAATGATGAGGTGTCAGTCCTTGGTTTAACTATTCTAGAAGATCCCAGACGGGGCATATTTTTAATTCTTTTCTTCTTTGTACGTTGAAATTCATTTTTATGTTTAAAAACAAAGAAAGGGGAAACACGCAGCAGGCCCACCGGGCCCCAAATTGGCAGGTCCCGTCAAACCCAAACCCCTAAAAAAAAAAAATTGCCCCAAACCCCTCATCAATGTTACCCAAACAATAAGCTTTGAAACCCTAATAACCAGCGCAATCCCAAAATAATTTAGAAAACATAATGGTTGGGATCCTGGGCAGAAATGTAAAAACCCCAGGATACGCTGGGGTTTGAAAAAAGCTGAGGTGGGATAACAACTCTTGCCATGCAACTTGCGATTTTTTTGGAGGGCGGGGGAAAAAAGAAGACCGGGGACGGAGTATAAACCCGAGGGGACCGAGAAAGCTAACTTTTCAGGGAAGCGGTAACAGGGGGAAGCACGTAAACAGGTACAGAAGTGAAACAGGTGAAGCAGGGGGAAAAAACGAAGCAGGTGAAGCAGGTACGACAAGTCAAAAGAAAGAAACAGTGAAACCGGTAGTACGCAGTTAAAGGGGGCCAGGGGCGAGAGACAATCCCGGGGCTACAATGAGTTCACATACACACACACAAATTGGAAGTAGAAGACCAGATGAATCACAGGGATATTTGGAAATTTATTTATCATAGATTGTCAGGAAGTGGGAAAAGTCGGAGAGTTATGTAGTGGAGGCAGGGTTTATACTTAACTTTTAAAAAGAGGGATGCCAAAGCTTGGAGCAGGGAGATAGCGAACCAGTAGCTCCAGTGAAGACCCCGGGGCCAGGAAACTAGAATCGACCCCCCGCAACACATTAGGTGAATTTGGTGAGTACACAACACAAGGCACTAACTGCAGACCAGGGGCCCAAAAAACACAGCACTCATCAAGCACTTGAAAGAACTCCCAAAACCTGTAACACAACACTCAACATGGAAAACCGAGGAAAAAAAAGATTGGGTGAGAAAATGCACCCCACATCACCCCGAGATGAACCAGAGGAAAACTTGACCCGTATAAAGATACTCACGGATGGGGGCGGCTACTCAGCTGTAAGTTTTTTGGGGCAGGATCCTACTGATCAAGGGCCCAGGGCCGAAACGTTTCAAGTATGTTCTAGCGTTTTTTTTCCTTTTTACTTTAAAACACCTCACATTACTAAACTGCGAGGAAGTAGAGGGAACCCCGTCACAACATACAAATACTCAAAGGGAAAAAGCTATGTTTAACAAAAAAACATGCTACATATATATGGAACAGAGAGCCCTTATTGTTGAAAATGATAAAATACTGACAAGTTGAAGATTAAAAAACAGTGCAACAGTTGGGTATCTTTTTTGTTGAAACGTTTTTCCCCATACATAGACTTCTTCCCTCAAAACAAAGGGACAAAAATAAATAAAAAAAAAGAAAAAAGGGCCATGTTTACAATATAAAAATACTCATGAGGATGGAGTAAGCAAGACAACCACATAGCCTCGCTAATCGAACAAAGATAAACAGGGGGGACATAACCAGGACATAAAATATACTCAGAGATATCAAAAGAGCAAGCAGACTCACCACATTGATACTCAACAGACTCACCACTGACCAGGTCACTTTTGGGATTAACACAAGAAAAGAAAAAAGGTTAAAAAGTATAAAAAAAATAAAAATAAGAAAAAGGAAGAGAAAAAAATAAGAAAAAAGAAGAGAAAAAAAAAGGGAATTTTACTCAGGGAAAAACCCAGAAAGGTGAATAATAAGCCCGAATAACTCAAGAAACCAAATTTTCGTATCTTTCCTTAGGGGCCCCTTTCCCAGGATGCGACCGCAGTAAACGCTGCAAAAGGGAGGGGGGCAGCATACCCATCCTCGGTCAGATGACCAAAAGCCCAGGGTTTTTCCTGTTTTTCCCGCAAAGCTTACCTGACCTAACCCTACGTCCCTCTCATCCCGGGGAAACGACCCAAACATTAGCTAAATCCTAGAACCCATTTATATAGGGGGAATAGGTCAGCAGGGGCAGGAAAAACGCACATTCGTTTCTTCAAATTTTGGGAAACAAAACCCCGGGTCACTTCTTTGTGATCCGAATTTCAGTCACAGGTCTAAGAATGCACAATTATTGCCACTAAGTAGGAGTATGTGGGCAAGAAACAGCATGAGTATCATGGCACTTTTTGGAAAAACGTTTCGTCACCAGGGACTTATCACGTCCCTGCGGGGAAAAGTCTCTCACTAAAATCCAAAAAAACCCCACACCGTCTTACAACATACTTTTCATGTGTACCCCACAACTCCCCAACCACTGAACTTGAAACTTTTTGCTCTCATAACTCTGGGGCCAGTCCCCAACCCATTTCGTGCCTTGTAAATTTTGACTCCACCCCACACCCTGGTAGGGGGCATAATGAAGTTAAACACTAACACTACCAGATAACAACTAGCCTCTCCGCAGACAGTACTCCCTACGCCTCTAAAAAATGGGCAGGGTTTTGGTGTAATGTTTTTTGATGGAAGGCAAAACGACTGGGGTGTGACAAAAAAGGGGTCGTGTGGAACCCATGTATAATCCCGGGAGAACCCGCCCCTTTTGCAGCTCTGGGGCTATACTGATAGAGAAGGAGCCTCTCTGCCAGCCCGGGGCTATTTTGGCAAGGTCTGCTTTTCCCAACAGCCCTGGGACTATACGATGGAGGGCATTCTTGCCTGCCATCCCGGGACTAATATTGATGGAGGACATTCTTTTCCTGCCAGCCCTATGACTATAATCTTAATAAAAGTCATTCTTCTCTGCAGTCGTCCTCCAAATATACCGTTTTACTAGTGAGCAACGAGGCTAATAATGTATCACTGCTAATGAAAGCCGAACACATGACACACCAGCGCCTCGACATCTATCAAAAACTTAGTGAAAAATAAGAACGAACACAGACACAATACCACCAACAAGGCTGGCGTATGATGAAGAATTTGACAAATGTGCCACATAAGGGTATCTATATATGTAGACTTTTTGTCGTCCAGTCGCTTTATCAATACAGTCCAAGGACATAATGTAAAGAATATAGAACTATTTACAAAAAATGAGGTAATCAGTCCCTCAACTTTGGACTTGGTGAAGAGCACCGTAGATGTTGCACACGTGTCTAATTCTTCCTTTTGTCGGTATTATGTACCATTCATGTACATAAATGGTTTAGCGAACCGACAAGTTGATAAGTTAGACACATGTGCAACACTTGGGTATATTTATTGAGGAAACGTTTTGTCACGCAGTGGCTTCATCAGTCCTAAACGAAGAAGATTGGTGAAGATCAATAGAAGTTTATAATCAGTCCATCAATCTTGAAAAGATTTTTCAAGACTGATGGACTGATTACATCGAATGCAGGGTGAGGGACTGATTACCACAAACTTCTTCCGATCTTCAGCATTCTTCTTTATTTAGGACTGATGAAACCACTGTGTGGCAAAACGTTTCATCACTAAAGATACCCAAGTACTGCACACGTGTCAAATTTATCATACACCATTCATGTACAAGGCTGGAGTATACAACAAACCCTGCGGAGGATGAGACAAAAAGTACGTAAGTGAAACATCAAGAATACTTGAACTCTGACTTCAAAAACACCAAAACATCTGAAGACGGGACGATCAAAATAAAGTTTGCGTACAACAGAGTAGCAGAGGTAACATCATAAAGTTCAATAAAGCTAAAGTGAAGACCAATAGCGCAATTGCAGGTGCCTGGAAACAGGAAGACCATTAGCTCAATTGCAGGTGCCTGGAAACAGGAAGACCATTAGCTCAATTGCAGGTGCCTGGAAACAGGAAGACCATTAGCTCAATTGCAGGTGCCTGGAAACAGGAAGACCATTAGCTCAATTGCAGGTGCCTGGAAACAGGAAGACCATTAGCTCAATTGCAGGTGCCTTGGAAACGGGAAAGCCCAAATTAGCTCAATTGAGGTGCCTGGAAACAGGAAGACCATTAGCTCAATTTTGCAGGTGCCGGGAAAACAGGAAGACCATTCAGTTTCAATTGCAGGTGCCTGGAAACAGGAAGACCATTAGCTCAATTGCGGGTGCCTGGAACAGGAAGACCATTAGCTCAATTGCAGGTGCCTGGAAACAGGAAGACCATTACTCAATTGCGGGTGCCGGGAAAAACAGGAAAAACCATTAGCTCAATTTGCAGGGCCTGGAAACAGGAAAACCATTAGCTCAATTGCAGGTGCCTGGAAACAGGAAGACCATTAGCTCAATTGCAGGTGCCTGGAAACAGGAAGACCATTAGCTCAATTGCAGGTGCCTGGAAACAGGAAGACCATTAGCTCAATTGCAGGTGCCTGGAAACGGGAAAGACCATTAGCTCAATTGCAGGTGCCTGGAAACAGGAAGACCATTAGCTAAATTTGCAGGTGCCTGGAAACGGGAAAGGGACCATTAGCGCAATTGCAGGTTGCCTGGAACAGGAAGACCATTAGCTCCAATTGCAGGTGCCTGGAAACAGGAAGACCATTAGCTCAATTGCAGGTGCCTGGAAACAGGAAAAACCATTAGCGCAATTGCAGGTGCCTGGAAACAGGAAAAACCATAGCCAATTGCAGGTGCCTGGAAACAGGAAGACCATTAGCCAATTGCAGGTGCCTGGAAACAGGAAGACCATTAGCTCAATTGCAGGTGCCGGAAACAGGAAGACCATTAGCGCAATTGCGGGTGCCGGGAAACAGGAAGACCATTAGCTCAATTGCGGGTGCCTGGAAAACAGGAAGACCATTTAGCTCAATTGCAGGTGCCGGGAAATGGAAGACCATTAGCTCAATTGCAGGTGCCTGGAAACAGGAAGACCATTTGCGCAATTGCAGGTGCCTGGAAACAGGAAGACCATAGCGCAATTGCAGGGGGCCCTGGAAACGGGAAAAGACTATTAGCTCAATTGCAGGTGCCTGGAAACAGGAAGACCATTAGCTCAATTGCAGGTGCCTGGAAACAGGAAGACCATTAGCTCAATTGCAGGTGCCTGGAAAACAGAAGACCATTGCCAATTGCAGTGCCTGAAATAGAAGCCCATAGCCAATGCACCGGCCAGAAACCTACGCAATTGCAGGGCCAGGAACAGAAACCATTACACAATTGCAGGTGCCTGGAAACGGGAAGACCATTACCAATTGCAGGTCCCTTTGGAAAAAAAGGAAGACATTCACAATTGCAGGTGCCGGGAAATAGGAAGACCATTAGCTCAATTGCAGGTGCCTGGAAACAGGAAGACCATTAGCTCAATTGCAGGTGCCTGGAAACAGGAAGACCATTAGCTCAATTGCAGGTGCCTGGAAACAGGAAGACCATTAGCTCAATTGCAGGTGCCTGGAAACAGGCAACAACCAGCACTATTCTTGAAAAATCAGGAAGTTTTCTAATATCCAGACCCTTGGCCAAACATTGCTACACAACATTATCACCTCCACTGGATGACACCACTGCAACGAGGAACACTGTAGGAGGTCTACACACCTACTCATATTTACATTTCTTCATTCTGCGACCTGCTGACAAGTTCTTTTCAAACTCTATCCATCTCAATATAGCTGTATTTCTATTGCCGCTATTAATACTACTACTATTACTACCACTATTACTATTATTACTACTACCCCATCAGAGCTTGCTGACCCCCGCAACTATATATACTCGTGTCTTAGTTGTCTCTGTATTATGACTGAAGCTGCTTGTTGCGAAACGTTTCCTTAATGTCTTGATCAGTGCATACGTCTCTTTCACCTACAGCTTTTCGCTATTAACCATGAGTTTATCGTACATGCTTATCAACGCGAGTTCGCGAGGAGTGACATCCAACATGACCAACAAGTGTAAATTATCTGACTAAACTCACGTGACTGTAAACTCTATTATAGCCATCAGCAAGCACGCCTCTTTCATAAAGCCCTTTCTAAAATTTGATCTTATTCGTTTAAAGATTTTTTTTATTTATGTTAATGCAAAAATTAATAATTTTGTACCAAAAGAACTTTAGAAAACTTACCTAACCTTATTATTACAAGAGCAATTTAATTTAGCCTATTCCATTTAAATATATTTTAAATAAGTTTACAATAATTTAATAATAAACAAACACAATGAAATATATTTTTTTTTCGTTAGATTCAGAATGATTTTCGCAAAATTATTGCATACAGAAATTTTCGCTTACTTTATTCGGCAAGAATAGCGTTGCTATTTAAGCCAAAATCGCAAGTTTTATTTACTCGGCACGACATATATGAGAAACTCATAAACAGTAAATCATTTACCTGCCCTTACTATCAATACTATTCTCAAACACGAAATGTTGGTCTCTAATGCAAGAAGCGGCAAACCCGTGTGGGTCATTCACCACCAGAAGTTGTGAAAGCTCGAACCTCGATCCGCCAAACCGATGTAGATCGGTAAAATGGTGTGTGATACCGTCCTGGAGTGACCAAGGTCCCATGACCGAAACATTTCTATGTCTCTGTAGACCATCCAGAGGTAAGAGTGATAGAGACTCGATCCTCCGTATGATAATGAAAGCACTTAATACTACTACTATTACTACCACTAGTACATTCCAACATGGAGGCTGAACTTTAAAATGACACTATGTCATTAACATATTAATATTATATATATATATATATATAAAACGTTAAACTTATGTTGGTATACAGTGAAATTACGTCCCCTATAGAAACATCGTAACCAGCCAAACCCTTCTAGGGTAGGTAGGTCCTGACCCGAGCCCTTTTGCTCATAAGACTGTCATTCCCCATTGCCCCCTTGTGCGGATGGGAACCAGAGAGGGCCCACTTTTAGCTAGGCCGGGACAGTGTCCCAAAGATGAGAGGGGCTTGTGCCTCCTCCCATGGGAACTAAAGGGCTCAACCTCCCTAAAGAGGGAGCCAAGCCGGCCCACCACTTGGAAAAGGGCCCGGGGCCGGGAAATACCGGGTAATCTTTAACTAACTAACTAACTAACTATAGAAACGCTCAGCGCACTTGCCAGAAATTCTTCTATAATTAAGTTAACTTGAACCCTACAAGCAATGCTTCAGTGTTAACTTGAACCCTATAAGCAACGCTTCAGTGTTAAGTTGAACCCTATAAGCAACGCTTCAGTGTTAAGTTGAACCCTACAAGCAACGCTTCAGTGTTAAGTTGAACCCTACAAGCAACGCTTCAGTGTTAAGTTGAACCCTATAAGCAACGATACAGTGTTAAGTTGAACCCTGAACATTAAAATGGTATAAAATACCGACAGATTGTTAGGTAAGACACATAAGAACATAAGAACATAAGAACGAAGGAACACTGCAGAAGGCCTACTGGCCCATGCGAGGCAGGTCCAAGTCTCCTACCGGCTTAAGCCAATGCACCCAACCTAGTCAGGTCAGATCACATTGACTTAAGGGAGGAACACGGCAACCGACCTGTTAGCACAAGCTATCAGGTCTAACTCACACCCACCCACATCTACTCATGTATTTATCCAACCTATTTTTAAAGCTACACAACGTTCTGGCCTCTATAACGGTACTTGGGAGTTTGTTCCACTCATCCACAACTCTATTACCAAACCAGTACTTTCCTATATCCTTCCTGAATCTGAATTTTTCCAACTTAAAACCATTGCTGCGAGTCTGTCTAGCTAGATATTTTCAGCACACTATTTACATCCACTTTATTTATTCCTGTCTTCCACTTATACACCTCAATCATATCCCCCCTAATTCTACGTCTTTCTAGAGAGTGCAGTTTCAGGCCCTTAGTCTATCCTCATAGGAAGGTTTCTGATACATGGGATCATCTTTGTCATCCTCCTTTGTACATTTTCCAGAGAATTTATATCCATTCTGTAATACGGTGACCAAAACTGTGCAGCATAATCTAAATGGGCCTAACCAAGGATGTATAGAGTTGAAGAACAACCTGAGGACTCCTATTATTTATGCTTCTTGATATGAAGCCAAGGATTCTATTAGCTTTATTGCGAACACTTATGCACTGTTGTCTTGGTTTCAGATTACTGCTAACCAGAACTCCTAAATCTTTTTCGCAATCCGTAAATATTAAGATCTACATTATTTAGTTTATATGTGGCATGGTTATTGTCCTGTCCAACATTTAGAACTTTGCATTTGTCTATATTAAACTGCACTCTGCCACTTCTCCGACCACTGCATCAGTCTATTCAAAATCTTCCTGGAGTGCTCGAATGTCCTCGTCAGAATGAATTCGACGGCCTATTTTGGTGTCATCGGCAAACTTGCCGATGTCGCTCTTTATGCCCTCATCTATGTCGTTTATGTAGATTGTGAACAGCAGGGGGCCCAACACTGACCCCTGTGGAACACCGCTCGTGACGCTTCCCCACTCTGATTTCTCCCCATTTATGCAAACTCTCTGCTGCCTATTTGTCAACCATGCTCTATCCAGGAAAAAATTTCTCCTCCTATTCCATGTGCTTTAATTTTCCTCAATAGTCTCTGATGTGGGACCCTGTCAAAAGCCTTACTGAAGTCCATATACACAATATCATATTCATTACCATGATCTACCTCCTCAAATACCTTAGTGAAAAAAGTTAATAAATTCGTAAGGCAGGAACGCCCCTTTGTAAAACCATGCTGAGATTCGTTGATTAATTTATGCTTTTCAAGGTGGCTACGAACTGCCTCGGCAATTATTGATTCCATAAATTTTTCCCACTATGGAGGTTAGGCTTATTGGTCTATAGTTCGAAGCTAAGGACCTGTCACCTGTTTTGAAATAGGTATCACATTTGCCATTTCCACTTATCTGCACCATGCCAGTTTGTAGTGATATGTTGAAAAGATTAGCCAAAGGTGTGCTAAGCTCCTCTTTACATTCCTTTAGAACCCTTGCATACAGTTCATCAGGGCCTGGGATTTGTTAGGTTTTAATTTATCTATTTGCCTAAGGACCATGTCACTTGTGACCCTAATAGTGCACAGTTTATTATCGTCCCTGTTCTACATAATTTATCATTACTGGAATATCACTGGTATCCTCCTGTGTAAAAACTGAGAGGAAGTATGTGTTAAAATTCTACACATTTCCTTATCACTGTCAGTGAGCTGACCCGAGGAACTTTTGAGTGGCCTATCTTGTCCCTGATCTTACTTCTGTATACCTGAAAGAATCCTTTTGGTTAGTCTTCGATTCTCTTGCAACTTTAACCTCATAATCTCTTTTTGCTTTTTCTAATTCCCTTTTTTATTTCTCTCATTAACTGGGAAAATATCGATTTCTTAATTGCCCCCCTCCCTCTTTTGATTTGCCTATATATGCCTCTCTTTGACCAATCAGATATTTTAATCTATTGTTCATCCATTTAGGATCATTTTTGTTTGATCTGATTTCCCTATTTGGAACATAATTTGACTGAGCAGCTAGAACTATGCCCTGGAAAGCATCATATCGGCAACCATCACCACCTACCTGACCCTTAGTCAGGTCATTCCAGTTCAGCCCACCTAAGAATTTTTCAGTCCTATGAAATCAGCCAAGCGAAAGTCAGGGACGGAGACTTGATTGCCATTATTAGGGGAATTCCATAATATGTTAAAACTGAGTGATTTGTGATCACTCTCCCCAAGCTCATCATTAACCTCAAGATTATTAATTAGTGTTTCCCTACTGGCAAGAACCAAGTCAAGGAGGTTATTTCCCCTAGTTGGCTCTGTCACAAACTGTTTTAAAAAACAATCCTGGATCGAATCAAGAAAGTCACCCGACTCTAAATTTCCTGTCAAATTGCTCCAGTCAATCTGTCTATAGTTGAAATCTCCCATTAGCACAACATTTTCGTATGTAGATGCCTTACGAATTTCGTCCCATAGAAGTTTACTGAAACTCCCTATCAAGATTTGGGGCCCTGTAAATCACACCCAAAATTAGTTTTTCTCGGCCCTCGAGAAGCTGTAACCAAACAGATTCAGTGGCTGACGCTTCTAATTTAATATCTTGTCTAACACAACAATTTAAATTGTCTCTGACATACATCGCTACTCCACCACCTTTCCTGTTGACCCTGTCAGTGTGGAATAATTTATAGCCTTGTATGTGACATTCAGAGGGCATCTCTCTATCTTTCAGATTGAGCCAGGTCTCTGTTATAGCAATAATATCTATGTTTCCTGCACTTGCAATTAATCTTAGCTCATCTATCTTATTTCTAACACTCCTGCTATTAGTATAGTAAACCTTAAGGGAGCTAGTCCCTTGCTGCCCTCTGCTGTCCCCCTTTGTTTGCTGACCTGTTCTATTGTCTTTATTTATAACTTCATGCTGAATGCCTTTTATACATTTACTGTTTCCAACCCTAGTGTTGCAACCTGCTTGTTTCCCACACACACCCATACCTCTATCTTCCATCAGTTTAAAATCATAGGCATTTCACCAATGGCCTTCTCAATCGAGTCTGCAAGTGCTACCACCCCTGCCCCAGAGAGATGTACCCCATCCCTTGCATACATATCATGTTTGCCATAAAAGTTGTTCCAGTTGTCAATGAATGGGATTGCAAGTTCCTTGCAGTATCTGTCTAGCCAGCAATTTACACCAATTGCCCTAGACAACCATTCATTTCCTACTCCCCTTCTAGGCAAGATGCTACATATGATTGGGATCCCTCCCTTAGACTTAATGAAATCTATAGCTGACCTGTACTTATCTAGCAGCTCTTCTCTCCCTACCCTTCCCAATATCATTTCCACCAGCACTGAGACAGATAATGGGCTTGTTCCCATTACCTGACATGATATTATCCAGCCTGTTGACAATGTCCCCAACACCAGCTCCAGGGAAGCACACTCTATCTCTCATCTTCTTATTCCTATTACAAAAAGCACGGTCAACATATCTACCTGAGAGTCACCAACCACAAGAATGCGCTTACCTTCATTAGCAGGGGCAGTAGTACCCTTACCTTCACTGGCCACTGAAGTACATTCATCCTGGAGAACAGAGAAGCGATTTCCTACCTTCAGATCTTCACTCTTAACTTTCCTTACTCTGAGCGCCTCCCATTACTGTGAACAAACTCGCCACTTGTAGCAGGTGCTGGGCTGCACCTCACTGCTGGTAGCCGTTGCTACCTCCCCCACCTACAGCCTCCTCACAGTGAGAGACAGACTGCACCTCACTGCTAGAAGCCTCATTCCCCACATCTCCAACCACCTCACACTCTCTCCCAGGCCCATTGAGGTGGACCTTCAGCCTCCTAATCTCCTCCTGGAGAAGCAAAGACCTCCTCCGTTCAACTCTCCAACCTCAGTTTTTAAAACACTGCAGAAGCAAGCCATGCTTTGTAACCGTCCACGCTAATCCCCAAAGCAGCTCAGAGTTAAGACACATGTGCAACATCTGGATATCTTTATTGTAGACGTTTCGCCATCCAGTGGCTTTATCAATACAGATTTATTGGACATAATAGGAAGACAGTAGAACTATATACAAAAGAGTGGGTAATCAGTCCCTCGGCCTTGGAGTTAGTGTTCACAGCATCGTGGTGGAGGAGAATCTGGAGCAAAGGCAAGAAGACTGGCGGTTATATGGGCGTCAGTGGATAAGGACGGGCAGCAGACGAGGGCATAGTCACTGGTAGGCGGGATTCCCCAGTGGAAGTAGTCCTTCACAAAGAGATGGGTTAGTTGCAGCAGCCGTGAAGAAGGTCTTGTAGATGTCCTCTGAACCAAGATTCCATAATGTTGCAGTGTCTGACAAGTTGTGCAAGAAAGGTATAAAATACCGACAATATGAAAGTTAAGACACATGTGCAACATCTGGATATCTTTATTGTAGACGTTTCGCCATCCAGTATATAGTTCTACTGTCTTCCTATTATGTCCTAGAATCTGTGTTGATAAAGCCAATGGATGGCGAAACGTCTACAATAAAGATATCCAGATGTTGCACATGTCTTAACTTTCATATTTGTCGGTATTTTATACCTTTCTTGCACCACATATGCAACAGTTAGGTGGCCTATATCTCACCTCCTGGCGGTATATAGGCTCCATCCTGTCACTTCTACTCCATATTGTTTCAGACTATGGAACAATGCTCTTCTCCAGACTGAGGGACTGACCACCTCAAAACTTGAAGGGTGATGGACTGATTACATTGTCTTCAAGTATCTTCTGCTTCAATCAACATTTCTGTACTCGACTGAAGAAGCCTACTGTGTAGGCGAAACGTTTCGAAATAAAGATACCTAACTGTTGCATATGTGTCTTACCTAACAACCTGTAGGTATTTTATACCATTTTAATGTTCATTCTGTCAGACACTGCAACACAATGGTATCTTGGTACAGACCTGCAATCAACTTGGACAACTTCTACTAGTGAGAATGGCTGGATCTGAGAGGGACCTGACCTCCCAACGACTTCATTCTTACCTCTACTAGTGGCCTACATCTCACCTCTTGGCGGTATATAGGCTCCATCCTCTCACTTCAACTCCATATTGTTTCAGACTATGGAACAATGCTCTTCTCCAGACTGAGGGACTGACCACCTCAAAACTTGAAGGGTGATGGACTGATTACATCGTCTTCAAGTATCTTCTGCTTCTATCAACTTTTCTGTACTCGACTGAAGAAGCCTACTGTGTAGGCGAAACGTTTCGAAATAAAGATACCTAACTGTTGCATATGTGTCTTACCTAACAAGTTGAACCCTACAAGCAACGCTTCAGTGTTAAGTTGAACCCTACAAATAACGCTACAGCGTTAAGTTGAACCCTATAAGCATCGCTTCCGTGTTAAGTTGAACCCTATAAGCAACGCTACAGTGTTAAGTTGAACCCTGCAAACAATGCTACATTGTTAAGTTGAACCCTACAAACAACGCTACATTGTTAAGTTGAACCCTACAAACAACGCTAAAGCGTTAAGTTGAACCCTATAAGCATCGCTTCCTTGTTAAGTTGAGCCCTACAAGCAACGCTTCAGTGTTAAGTTGAACCCTATAAGCAACGTTACAGTGTTAAGTTGAACCCTATAAGCAACGTTACAGCGTTAAGTTGAACCCTATAAGCAACGCTACAGTATTAAGTTGAACCCTGCAAACAATGCTACATTGTTAAGTTGAACCCTACAAACAACGCTACAGCGTTAAGTTGAACCTTATAAGCAACGCTTCAGTGTTAAGTTGAACCCTATAAGCAACGTTACAGCGTTAAGTTGAACCCTATAAGCAACGCTACAGTATTAAGTTGAACCCTGCAAACAATGCTACATTGTTAAGTTGAACCCTACAAACAACGTTACAGCGTTAAGTTGAACCTTATAAGCAACGCTTCAGTGTTAAGTTGAACCCTATAAGCAACGCTACAACACTGGTTTGATAACAGAGTTGTGGATGAGTGGAACAAACTCCCGAGTACCGTCATAGAAGCTAAGACGTTATGTAGTTTTAAAAACAGGTTGGATAAATACATGAGTGGGTGTGGGTGGGTGTGAGTTAGACCTGACTAGCTTGTGCTACTAGGTTGGATGCCGTGCTCCTCCCTCCCTAACCTAATCTAGCGTAATCTAACATAACGTAACCTAAACCACGTTAACCTAGCATAATCTAACCAAACAAAAATTAGTACCAGCAACAGTAAAGGAAACATTAATAAAATAAAGTCGGGAACCTCGTAAGGAAATGAAGATAATAAAACTACATTATGTTTCCTGGGAGTAGATGAGAGACGACAGCAATATCACTGCTGGCAGAGGTGTAATGTTGCACGATGTTGAGGTCGGAACATTAAGGCTCCCACGTCATCATGCACATGAGACAACAGGAAGTTAAAACACTGAGGCCTTGGAACAAAAGCGACGCTCGTTTTTGAAACACAAGCGGAAGAAGTCATCAAGTGACCTCAACACTCCATTAGCTTCCTCCTTCTCTCAAGGCTACTAAACACCGGCTTGTCAAGTGTATTACATACGTAATTTAACATTTCGTTTCACTGTGTTTCGTGCTTCATGTATGTCTCTCTGTTTGTAATTCTCTGTCTCTGTCTCTCTCTTTTTCTTTCTCTCTTACTATCTCTAGACACACGTATTCACACATTCATAAAAACACACATTGGCACACACACACACACATATATAGGGTGACAGGGTGACACCAGTAAGACAAGAAAGAGAGGGGTGGGTAGACTGCATTTTCTTGGACTGTAAGGGAAGGCGTTTGACACATTTCCACAAAGAGTTTAGTGAAAAAAGTGGAGGACCAGGCAGGGAAAAAGGGGAAAAGGCACTGCAATGGATAGGGAATACCTCTCAGGAAGAAAAAAACGGGTCATGGTACGTGGCGAGGGGTTTTGAGTGAGCGCCTGTGGTTTAGCGAGGTTCCCCCGGTTTAGTCCTAGGACCGGTTTCTGTTTTTTGGGAAATTTTGAAAATGACGGAAAGGGAAAAAAACTCCGAAATGTGGCTGTTTTAAAATGAAAGTGAAATTGATGAGAGAATTTAATCGGATGGGGACCAGGGAGAATACACACAGGGTTGGAAGGCTGCGGCCTGGTCCAGCATCGGCTCCTAGAGTTCAACCCACCCAAATGCAAAGTCTTGGGAAAATTGGGGGAAAATTAAAAAAGACTGCCCGACGGGGTTTCAGGGGCAGGGGACCAGAGACTACAAAACCCCCTCCCCCTTTTCCCTTTGGGGGTTTAGTTTTTAAAACCCGGGGACATCTTTCCCGAGGGGCCCCATTTTAGCCAAATAAACTGCCCGGGAGGGAAGCTTACGGGCGCCTAGCAAACTTTAAATCAGCTTTTCCCACATTTTAATGGGAAATTTAAATTTAGGGGCCCCGTACCCCGGGGTTCGTTAGGCCCACATTGGAATATGCAGCACCAGTTTGGAACCCACACCTAGCCAAGCACGTAAGGAAACTAGAGAAAGTGCAAAGGTTTGCAACTAGACTGGTCCTGGAGCTAAGGGGGTATGTCCTACGAGGAGCGGTTGAGAGAAATCGACCTGACGACACTGGAGGACAGGAGAGATAGGGGGGATATGATAACGACATACAAAATACTGAGAGGAATCGACAAGATGGACAGAGACAGGATGTTCCAGAGATGGGACACAGCAACTAGAGGTCACAGTTGGAAGTTGAAGGTTCAGATGAACCACATGGATGTTAGGAAGAATTTCTTCAGTCACAGAGTTGTTGGGAAGTGGAACAGTCTGGGAAGTGATATAGTGGACGCAGGATCCATACATAGCTTTAAGAAGAAGTATGATAAAGCTCATGGAGCGGGAAGAGTGACCTAGTAGCGGCCAGCGAAGAGGCGGGGTCCAGAAGCTGTGACTCGGCCCCTGCAACCACAACAGGGTGAGTACAACTAGGTGAGTACACATCACACACACACACACACACACACACACACACACACACACACACACACACACACACACACACACACACACACACACACACACACACACACACACACACACACACACACACACACAAGCTAAAGTTACAAGTACAAGAGCATGGGAAAAGAACATGGCAAAGAACAGAGAACCTAGAAGTGAACGGAAGAACCAGAAAGGAAGGTGCACGGGTGAGACGACAAGCTGAGGGACAGTTTAATAAGAATGACATATCATCGAAAGCAAAGTCGGAGTTACATATGAAGGAAGATGAGAGTAAAGAACCGCGTTGTAACACCGAAGAAGGAAAGAGTAGACCTCATTGGTTTAGAAAGACACGTGAGCATTCACTAGGACATATTTATTAGAAAACGTTTCGGTCCTCACTAGGATATATTTATTTGAAAACGTTTCGGTCCTCACTAGGACATTAGAAAACGTTTCGGTCCTCACTAGGACATTAGAAAACGTTTCGGTCCTCACTAAGACATATTAGAAAACGTTTCGGTCCTCACTAGGACATATTTATTAGAAAACGTTTCAGTCCTGGGACCTTGATCACTTCTAGCATACAGAGGTTGAAAGGCAGTATACAAAGGCGGAGAGTGGTGTGTGCGTGACACATTGTGACCTGAAGGATACTATACTGGCATTCTTAAAGGTATATCAAAGGTAAAGGTACACATTAGAGGACAGATGAACCAAAGACACTACAACGACGTACAAGATACTCAGAGGTGGACGGGGACAGGTTCTTCGAAAAATGAGAAATGGGTTCAATAGGACACATCTAAAAGCTAAAGAAAGACGGATCAAAGAAATGACAGAAGGTATTTCTGGAGACTCAAAGTAACAGTAAAGCGGAGTGACCGGGGCAACGAAAGAGTGAAAGTAGCGTCAATATACAGCTTCGAAAATAGGTATGATAAGGGTAACAAAGAGTACATCAGAGTGGTCAGGAAGTGGAATAACTCTGACAACGAAGGGGGTTGAGGCATCTTCAAGAAAAGCTGTGAGAGAGTTCATGATGCTAGGAGAGAGTGTGTGAAATACTTTAAGTAGTGCCAGGAGCTGAGACTTAATATTTGCAACCTCAAATATTTGAGTTCAAATAGATGAGTACAAAGTGTAGTAGTATTCTCCCCAACACCAACACTCTACAGTCAGGGTGGTCCAACAATGGGCCCGTGGGCCATAAGTGGCCCGCGGGTTCATTTTTTTGGGGAGCACGATTTGATTTATTGAATTTTCTTCTATAAACAAAAATAAAGTATCTGCGACGCTAAGGTTATGTATGTGAAATGATACTAGGCTACTAGAATAACAACGTTACAGTAGAGTTAGAATCCCACTCCATGACTATAATTAGTACAGAGTAGCGACGTGTCCTGTATGCACCGTGCCCCATGACCAGCTCCGCGGGATGGGATGCCTGATATTTGTGAAAAACAGGAAATCCTCTAGGGATGGAGAATTTATAAAACAGTGTGCAGTGAAAATAGCACAAGTGTTTGGGGAAGAAAAAGTCGTCAGAAAATTTGAAAGTGTGATCAAACAGTTGCAGAAGAATAAATGAAACACTTCAAATACTTTTCACTGGCTTTAGACGAGAGTACAGACATCAGTGACACAAACCAGTTGCTTATATTCACCCGTACTGTAGATGAGGATTTCATGATACTTGAAGACCTAGTCAAGGTACAATTCATATCTTTCCTTGAAGAACCGAGTGCAGAATTCACTGACCTACCACTACACTTAAGTATCAGGTGGCTGAGTGCTGGATAAATGCTCTAGCATTTCTTTCCTTTTCGGAAAGATATCCTTTCATTTCTTCAAAATGAAAAGCTGAGCAATACACAGGTGTAATAAACTCAGCTGCAAGACAAAGACTTTCTTCGCACACTAGCTTCCCTAAACAGACATGACAGCCCACTTGAATGTGCTGAATCTGAGCTTACAAGGCAAACAAGAAAATATTTCTCAACTAGTTGGACACACTGAAGCTTTCCACAAGAAGCTGCGGCTATTCAGTGTGTTTAAGAAAGAATTATCTTGCACACTTTACTTCTTGTTGTGAACTCATGGCAGATGATATCGAGTCAGACTTTTCATGGTTTGTCAGAAAAAAAATATCTAGAGCCTTTGAAAAACTGAAACCCAGTTTCCTTTTATTTAACAACCCCATGGAAGTTAATGATGATACACAGTTGCCAGAGCTTCAGCTTGAACTGTGTGAACTGCAGTCTGACCCAATGTTGCTTGTAAGGAAAAATGAAAATCAGGAGAGTTTCTGGAGGTTGGTCTGCAAGGATAAATTCCCCAAGCTGAGAGACTTTACACTATAGCTGCACTTAGTGTTCGGTAGTACATACATATGTGAATGTACGTTTTCTATCATGAAACAAGTAAAATCTAAAACCAAAAATCAGATGGGAAATGAACACTAAACGAGTGTCTTCGACTTGCCACTACCAACATCGGAATCGATAAGGAGATTGGTAAAAAGGTCTCGACTCAAGACATCTCATTAGTAGGTAAGAATATGAGTAGCATTATTTCTGTCTAAATTCAAAGCCATTAAAATTTTTTTTCTTTACCTACAGGTCCTGCCTAGAACATTCATATCACGTAAATATCATACAATATTTTTTTACTTTAAGTTCCTCAATGAGCTAGGCAAAAGACTCAACAGGGTAACTAGAGATCCCAGGGCAGCTAGTTTTCTGTTCCAATGACTCAGCGGTGCTGTTCAGAGGGGTAATGCCTGCAGTATTTTGGGCACGCGCCCCAGCTCTGAGGAGCTGGATGAGATTTTAGCATTATAATTAGTGACAAACAAGCAACAATATGTACTAGACTTATAGCTCTCACACCTCATGTACTGTATATACCATCTTTATATCAACAATGTATCTCTTAAAACTTTTGTACTATATTATGTAATAGTAAAATATATATATATAATTATATTTTATATAATATATATATATATATATATATAATTTTATATATATTTTATATTTTATATTATTTATATATACATATATTTTAAAATATATTTTATGTATATATTATATATATATATAAATTTTTTATTATATATATATTATTTTATATTTTTTTATTTATATTTTATATATTTTTATATAAAAATATATATATATATTATATATTTATATGCAAACAACGCAGAGGGGCGATTTTAAAATACCCAGGCTAGAAAAGGGGGGGGGGAAAATCTTTAGTAAAAGTACTTTAACATTCTCAGTGCGTCATCAGGAGCTGTGCAATTTTGAAAAAGGTGACCCAATAAAAAGAGGGAGAGAGGGGGTTCAGAGTAGCGTAGGTGTCATGGCCCCCGGAAAACCGGGGCTAAAAGATTTATTTGGGGTTAAAGTTTTAAACCCCCCCGTGGTTTTGCCCTGCCTACATTTTTTAAAATATATTTATATTTATTAATATTTATTTTTTTATATATATATATATATATTTTTATTTTATATATATATATATATATTAATTTTAATTTCGTGGCCTTTTTTTATAAAAAAGGCCCAGGGAAAGTCAAAAGAAGCGGGGGCCACCTGTGTACACGATCAAAAAAAAAAACCACTAATATTTTGAGGTAAGTAAAGGGGAACGGCACCCTTGGTTCTGAGTTTTAAACGTTGACCACTGAGAAAACCCAAAAATTTTATTATAGAATAAAAAATTCAGATACTATGATGTTAAATTTAACGCACATTGTGAAAGTACGATCATAACGCAATGGTGGGGAAAATTGTACGTTCATACACGCACATGGTAGAATGTACGCATCATACACGCTCATGGTAGTATGTACGCATGATACACTCACATGGTAGTATGTACGCATGATACACTCACATGGTAGTATGTACGCATCATACACGCACATGGTAGTATGTACGCATCATACACGCACATGGTAGAATGTACGCATCATACACGCACATGGTAGTATGTACGCATCATACACACACATGGTAGTATGTACGCATGATACACTCACATGGTAGTATGTACGCATCATACACGCACATGGTAGTATGTACGCATCATACACGCACATGGTAGTATGTACGCATGATACACTCACATGGTAGTATGTACGCATCATACACACACATGGTAGTATGTACGCATGATACACTCACATGGTAGTATGTACGCATCATACACGCACATGGTAGTATGTACGCATCATACACGCACATGGTAGTATGTACGCATGATACACTCACATGGTAGTATGTACACCTCACATACACGCCTAAATTACTGGGTAAAATAAATGGGAAAGGTTCCCACTCAAGCAAATGGGTATTTTACCCAAGCGCGCGCGCACACAGACACACACGCACACACACACACACACACACACACACACACACACACACACACACACACACACACACACACACACACACACACACACACCACACACTAACACACAGATATCAAATTAAAATAGTTTCTGAGAACTGACAACGTCAGCAAGTGATGTATAGCTGTTGCTGACACCACCACAGTGTGGGACACACCACCACCACCACAGTGTAGGTCACACCGCCACCACCACCACAGTGTAGGTCACACCACCTCCACAGTGTGGGACAGACCACCACCACAGTGTGAGACACACCACCACCACCACAGTGTGGGACACACCACCATCCCCACAGTGTAGGACACATCACCACCACCACAGTGTGGGACACACCACTATCACCACAGTGTGGGACACACCATCACAGTGTGGGACACACCATCACCTCACAAAAGAAGACAATCCTTAAGTAGACATTATCAATGTGTTTGTGTGTGTTGCGCCACAGTGTACCGAGAAGTAATATTGTCTTCGTTAAGCAGACACCTGTGTCGTACACCTGTTTTATCTCAAATGTAATTTTCGGTCCTCTGGCTAACCTGCTGTGTTAATGAAGGCTGAATTTGGTTTTATAATAATAATAATAATAATAATAATAATAATAAAATAATAATAATAATAATAATAATAATAACAATAATAATAATAATAATAATAATAATAATAATAATAATAATAATAATAATAACAATAAATAATAATAATAATAATAATAATAATAAAAAATTAATAATAATATAATAACAACAACAACAACAACAATAATAATAATAATAATAATAATAATAATAACAATCATTTAAAATAATAATAACAATCATAATAATAAAATAATAATAATAATAATAATAATAACAATCATCATAATAATAAATAATAATAATAATAATAATAATAATAATAATAATAATAACAATAATAATAATAATAATAATAAAATAATAACAAACAAATAATAATAATAATAATAATAATAATAATAATAATAATAATAACAATCATAATAATAATAAAATAATAATAATAATAATAATAACAATCATAATAATAATAATAAAATAATAATCATAATAACAACATCATCATAAATAAAATAATAACAACAATAATAATAATAATAATAATAAAAAATAATAATAATAACATCATAATAATAATAATAATAATAATAAAAATAATAAAAAATAATAACAATCAAAATAATAAAAAAAAAAAATAAAAAAAAATTTAAAAAATCATCATAATAATAATAAAAATAATAAAAAAAAATCTCTAATAAAAAAAAATAAAAAAAACAAATAAATAATAAAAATAATACAACATAAAAAATAAAATAATAACAACATAATAATAATAATAATAATCAAAAAATTTTAATAATAATAAAAATAATTAATAACAATCATAAAAATAATAATAATAATAATAATAAAAAAAAAAAAAATAATAAAAATAATAATAATAAAATAATAAAAAACACAAAATAAAAATAATAATAATAATAAAAAATAATAAAAATTAATTTAATAATAATAAAATAATAAAAATAAAAATAAGAAGAGCACTTCGGGCAAATTAAGGCATTTGGTCCGCGGATCAACCCACAGATCGCTCCTGTCTCAACTATTGGATCACTACGACAAGGCCCAAAATGCACTAGAAGACAAAAAAAGCAGAGTTATAACAAAAATTTTGCAAAAGCCTTCGAAAAGTGTGACCATGGGAATACCCCAAAAATGCGGCAAAGGAATAACAGGAAAATTTGGGGGCAGGACAAAATTTCCTCACTAACAAACACAGAGGTACGTCAACAGAGTAAAGTCCAGGCAGCACGGGTGAAAAGCTCTTTTTCCCAAGGCACGACTCGCCCCCATCTTGTTCCCATCCTCATACCGACATGGGAAAGGATGTCCCAAAAGCACCGTGTCTTCCTTTGCAGTGACACCCAATTTTCATGAAGTGTCTTCCTTTGCAGGCACTGCAAGGGGCCCCAGGCGGACATAAACCAAATCTTTCATGGGCTGCAGAAAAAAAATTTGAAGTTCAACGAGAGAAAAATTTAAATTAGGAATGGTAAACATGAAAAAATTAAATTTCATCAGAGTACAAAACAAATTGGGGCCACAAAATAGAGCGAACACCAACGTCAAAGACCGGGGATTGGATCATTCGGAGGATCCCCCTTTAAAGGGACCAAAACATTGATAAAATCGCATCTGCTAGAAAAAATGCAGGATGGAAAAATGAGAACCTTCAAAACTAGGGGGGCCAACCCCAATGACACCTTCAGGTCACTTTGTTTTATCGGGGCTGGAATATTGTGCCACAACAGCCCCTTTTAAGGCAGGTGAAATTGCGGACCTAGAAAAGTACAGAGAACCTTCACCAGCATAACGGAGATAAAACACCTCAATTACGGGAGCGCTTGAAGTTCCTAAAACTGATTCCCGGGAACGCAGGCGGGAGAGAAATAAAATTAAATACACCGGAAAAAATCCTAGGGGGACAGCCCAAACCCTTGACGGGGTCACCACACGAAAGGGGGGGGGGGTGGGGGGGGTGTTGGGGGGGGGGGGGGGGGGGGGGGGGGGAAAGAGACCTACAAAAGTTCGGGGGCCCGAACTTTTTAAACGCCCCCGCATCTAAGGGGGTTCCCACGGACCCCGGCTCAAAAAAGCTGACACGGGAAACCCCTAAAGTGGGTTCCTGCCCACCGGGGCTTGGTCGTACTTTGGGTTTGCGGCAGCCACAGCAAACCTGGTTGATCAGGCTCTGATCCACCAGGAGGCCCTGGTCACAACCGGGCCGGGGGCGTTGCCCCCGGAACTCCCCCCGGGTAAACCCAGGAAAAATTCCACCCCAGTCGACTAACCCCAGAACCTTTTTTTACTGATAGGGAACATTTGGACAGCGGGTATTTTAAAGAAAACTCGTAATATTATTCCAGCCGTACAGGGATCGACTCCCGGACCTCAGTGTGTGGATGGTGCGTAGCGATGGGCTGGGACCAATAGGTTTAAAACCACGACTACAATAGAATCTTTAAAGGGCTTCACGTACTTGTTACCATTAAAAAAG
Organism: Cherax quadricarinatus; assembly: GCF_026875155.1. Lineage (NCBI taxonomy): Eukaryota > Metazoa > Arthropoda > Malacostraca > Decapoda > Parastacidae > Cherax > Cherax quadricarinatus. The sequence goes on from NC_069416.1 coordinate 7,462,628, forward strand.
AATATTTTAATCCCTAAAAGGGGGAAGAAAAAAAGTATCAGCAAAAATTACTAAGCAATACACATCTCGGTGGTATAATATATATATATATATATATATATAAAATATTATTAATATATATAAATATTATAAATATATATAAAATTTATATAATATATACAATTAAAATAACATTTTTTATCTTATAAAAAATCGGGTTTTAAATTTTCCCCAAAAAATTTAATTGGAAGCGTGAGGCTACCGGCACCATGGGTGGGGGACCCGCTACACCACGGTGGGCGACGTGCTTTTCCCACGACTCAGAAATCGTAATATCACGATTGAAAATTAACACAAAACGAGGGGGTTCGAACTATGGCAGGGGAGTCCTGAAACTCCGACCATGGTTAACCACTCACCATGCTAGCCAACAACCCCATGGTCAACACCGGGGGTGGTTTACTAAAAAAATTAATGGAAGGGCCCCAGAACGACTTTAGTCCACATTGCTTAAAAAATTGAGCCCATAAAGGGCTTGCAAAGGGGCCCCATAACATTCAACTTCGGGGCCCCAAAAAATGTACTCCTAAATGGTTGTGATTTTTTACGACCCCCTTTTCGTGCCCCGCCCTTTTTTGAAGGTATTTTTCAAGTTGTGCAAGAAAGGTATAAAATACCGACTTTTAAAAAAGTTAAGACACTCGCAACATCTGGATATTTTTATTGTAGTAGACTTTTTCCCCCATCCAGTGGCTTATAATAAAAAACTAGGACAAAAAAGGGAAGACATAGAATAAATTAAAAAAGGAGGTAATCAGTCCCCGGCCTGGAGTTAGTGTTCACAGCATCGGGTGGAAGAGAATTGGACAAAGACAAGGCTGGGGGTTATATGGGCGTCATGAGCCTATTACCCTACCAGTGAGTTTGCCCTCGTCTGCTGCCCGTCCCTATCCACTGACCCATAAAACCGCCAGTTTTGTCTTTGTTCCGATTCTCTTCCACACGAGGCGGTAAACCTAACCCAACCCAGGGACTGATTACCTCATCTTTTGTATAATTTCTACTGTCTTCCTTTATTCCGAATCTGTATTGATAAAGCCAGGAGGCGAAACTCTACAAAATAAAGATATCCAATGTTGCGCATGTGTCTTAACTTCACAGTTTCTAAGTATTCTAGACGTCATGTATTGGGGGTACATGTGAGACCATCTAGAAATAACGTAAGTGGATCGTGACGTCCAGTACGCGTCCTTAGAAACAGCCTCTCTATAAATACTTTACGTAGAATAATATTTTTTAGGAACTAAACTACACTTTCTGTCCTATTCCCCTACACTAAGTAGGACTTGGTTTAGACGTGTGGGGGCATCCGGGTGGTTTAAAAAACTTAGATAGTGCTGGGCTTTAAATGAGCTGATCTGGGTAACACTCTCAGCCTGAAAAACTGATCTGGTAACAGCTCCAGCCTGAAAAATTCTGGATAAAACTCCAGCCAAAAAATGATCTGGATAACAGCTCTCAGCCTGAAAAACTGATCTGGATAACAGCTCTCAGCCTGAAAAACTGATCTGGATAACAGCTCTCAGCCTGTAAAACTGATCGGATAACAGCCTTTACCTGAAAAATGATCTGGATAACAGCTCTAAAACCTGAAAACGATTGGGTAACAGCTCTCGCCGTAAAAAATGCTGGAAAAAGCTCCGCCAAAAATGATCTGGAAACAGCTCTCACTAAAAATGATCTGGATAACAGCCCAGCCTGAAAAACGATCTGGTAACAGCCCCCCAGCCCGAAAAACTGATCTGGATAACAGCTCTCAGCCTGAAAAACTGATCTGGATAACAGCTCTCAGCCTGAAAAACTGATCTGGATAACAGCTCTCAGCCTGAAAAACTGATCTGGATAACAGCTCCCCTGAAAAAATATCGGATAACAGCTCTCACCGAAAAAACGATCTGGATAACAGCTCTCAGCCTGAAAAACTGATCTGGATAACAGCTCTCAGCCTGAAAAACTGATCTGGATAACAGCTCTCAGCCTGAAAAACTGATCTGGATAACAGCTCTCAGCCTGAAAACGATTGGATAAAAACCCCTCACCGAAAAAAAATATCTGGGAAAAACTCTCAGCCTAAAAAAATGATCGGGTAACAGCTCTCACCTTAAAATGTCTGGAAAACAGCTCTCAGCCTTAAAACTGATCTGGTAAAAACTCCACCTGAAAAACGATCTGGATAACTCCAGCCGAAAAACTGATCTGGATAACAGCTTCAGCCTGAAAAACTGATCGGATAACACTCTCAGCCTGAAAAACGATCGGGGTAACAGCCCACCTAAAAAAATGATTTGGGTAACAGCTCTCAGCCTGAAAAACTGATCTGGATAACAGCTCTCAGCCTGAAAAACTGATCTGGATAACAGCTCTCAGCCTGAAAAACTGATCTGGATAACAGCTCTCAGCCTGAAAAACTGATCTGGATAACCTTCAGCCTGAAAAACGACTGGATAACAGCCCCCTTTGCCCGAAAAACGGGGTCTGGATAACACTCTCACCTGAAAAACTATTGGAAAAGCTCTCACCCGAAAAAAGATCTGGGGTAACGCTCTCACCTGAAAAACTGATCTGGATAACACTCTCAGCCGAAAACATTGGATAACCTCTCATGCAAAACTGATTGATAACAGTGTCAGCCTGTAAAAATGATCTGGGTAACACTCTCACCGTAAAACTGATCGGATAACACTGTCAGCCCGTAAAAGATCTGGAAACAGCTCTAGCCTGAAAATATCTGGGTAAAATGTACGTACGTTGTTGCTTGCGGCCCGCAGTAAAAACTTTTTCCCTTTGGCGAAGACCTACTTCGACTAGTGGGTGGTACCACTATGACCCCGCCCCATTGTTACTCACCTCATACAGTAAAAAGCCACGTTTCGGCCCTAGCTGACATTCACAAGATTGATGGGGAAAACACGACCCAGGGAGGACTTATTTCCTCATTCTCCTCCTCTCCTACGCCTTTCCCTTTGTATTGGATGTGAAGCCACTGTGTGGCAAAAACGTTCCTGAATAAAGTTTTCCATTCGCTAAATGTTCAATCTTCAATTGTCGGGTTTTCAAACCATTCATCAAGTAAACCCCCGGGTTTATCAGCGCTGATTCACCGGAGGGGTGGTCATGAACCGGGTAGCGGGGGCGATGCCCCCTAAACTCCCTTCCAGGGAGGAAGATACAAGTTTTTTTTAAACATTTCTAACTTTTGTAAATTAAAAATTATGTTTCGTTTAAGGGGAAATAATTTTAACTGTCTTTTTTACATTTAAAAGTAATTTAAAAAAAAAAATTTAAGTAACGGAAAAGAGTGTAACTAAAGTTACATTTTATTTTTTACATAACCATACCTGCTATATGCAAAACCGTATTTTTAAATCTTCCCCTTAAAAATTTAACGCAAATTTAAAAGATTAAATGTTAAATTAACCCCTGTTTTATTGTAGAGCCAAAAGTTTTTGGGACGGTAATTGGGATTGCCCGGGCGGGCGTCATGTCTGGCGATTGAACGGTGGGAACAAGTCGGGTCCCCGCAAGAAACGCTATATTTTCCAAAAACCATCTTACTTAACTTCAAAACTCTCGAATGAAACCCCTACCCGTTAGGTTACCGTAGCATCTTCTGGAGGTCCCACCCCCACGGTGGCCTAGACCAGACCTCTTGTTTGCGACCTAATAACAAAAACTGTTAGTTCCGATGCACAGAACCGGCTGATCAGGAACTGATTGAGGAATTGCCAAATTCCCTCTGAAAACAGGGGGATTCATTGGGAATCCCCCCTTTGTGGGAAGGGGTATAAAACACCCTTGTTTAAAAATTATGGTTTTACTGTACAGTCTCAACACCCACCCAACCACCCATTTGGGGCCCTCGAAGTTCTTTACGACCCCCAAAAGCTACCAGGTAAAAAACCCTACAAAAATTAGGTAAGCGAGGCGTTACGGAAAACAACAGCAAAAAAGTCATAAGTATAAGACGCCCATCGATTTCTTGTTAGATTTTGAAACCTATACTTTTAATAATTTCTGTCTATTTATGTCTTCTTGTCCCCCCCCCGGGAAATGTTTTAATAACCCCCTTGCTTATAACTAAAAAAAACACAAAACCAAATAACCCGAAAATAGAAGAATGAAACTATGACATGTTTCGGTCCGTCTTGGACCATTAACAAGTCTCCTATGTGCGGGTTATTTGTCTTTTTGTTAAAGTCGCGGTTTAATATTTTTTTTTTTCTTTATTATTCCTAAACTTTTGGGTCTTCCCCTTAATGAAAATAAACAGGATGCATCAATATTGTGATTTTTTTTTTGCAGTGCTTACCAATGGTGATATATTGTTTTCTTAAAGCCTTCCAGGTTGGGGGGGGGGGTATTTCTTCAGGAAACAGGACAATGTTTCCTGACGCAGGTCTAAGTTTATATGATGACCCGCCGTTGGAGCTTTTGGTCATCTTATCGAGGGCCCTTCCGCTGCCTTACCCCTTCCACCCTTTAAAAATTAATGGTCCAAGTCTTAGCAAAATTATTTCAAGTAACTGTTATAGCCATCAGGTCTAGTCAATGGAATATTTGCTTACTATGCACGGCGCCATCTGACCTTCAGGTGATGGCCCTGTGTGACTCTGGGGATTTGAAACAACCATGACCCGGGCGGGATTGAACCCGCGTCAGAGAGTCTCAAAACTCGCAGACCGACGCGTTACCACTGGACCAGCTACGAGCCACAATAAGATTCGTCCAACTAGGTAAAAATCTTAATGTGGCTAGCTGGTCCAGCGTCTCACGCGACGGTCTGGAGTTTTGAGACTCAGACCGCGGTTTCAAATCCCGCCCGTGGTATGGTTGTTTGCAATCGTGTCATTACGATTTTCGTGAGTCTTGGGATTGTGCGAATTAGTATTTTGATTTTTTGCCGTGAAGCTGCTAGTTTACTGTGCACGCATAGACCATAAATAACGTTCGGGTTATTTGTGTTTCTCCATCGAAGGTATATGCCATATTATTCTTTTAAACCAACGCAGTTCACGCTTAAAAATAGTGGTGCAGTGTGAACTTAGTTGTAATTGGCAAGTCATCGACTGCTCTTTGTTAAATATTAAAATGCAATAAAGATGCTGGGAGGTGTGACATCAGACGAGGATGATGTCAGTGGTCTCAGTGATCTGCAACGCGTCCCGGCATCAATGAGGCGTCACTAATTTTTCTTATATATCTCATTTATGTAGTGTGATTTTTTTTTGTAAGCTTCAATTCTGGAAACTGTTATTCAATAGAATTTACACAAAAAATCCAACTATTAGAGAGAGTTTCGTGGATTGTCATTAACCAAACTTTCCCAGTGGAGGAAGTCTCAATTCCTTGGATAAGGTGTCCTTCGTGGACCCTGATATTGTAGGAGCCCACAGTAGGATATGTTTGAGCGTGTGGTAAGGATGTGACAGCCTGAGCAACCTTGTTGTGTCGACCACTGGCTTCATCTGTCATATTTATTACTACAGATATGTGGGTTACCTCTTACTCTCATCCAATTCAAGGAAGGTTGTAATACAATCTTATAATTATTGTGCTGTAATAATTATGTATTATTATTTAATATAATTATTATTATTATTAATATTATAGAATTATTATTGATAATTATTATTATTATTATTATTATTATTATTATTTACAAATTCCACGGGAGAAATATCTTAAGATTCTAGCGCTAATTAATTATTTTTTTTCAAGCCCGTTTTTTCATTAGTGTATATTCACAGGGAGGTATGTATCTCGCGGTGTATATTCCCTGCTAAGTGTCCAAAGATCAAAGTTATGTAATATCGACAACTCAAGATTAAGACACATCTTGCACGCTAGTGTCTGTGTTATACATCTATATTGATTTAATTGACATTCTGTCTTACTCACAATACTATTGAATTTTGGTAGAGGATATCCTCCACAACTCCACTGTTAAACCTGTGTCCCATCTTATGGACCCGACCCACTGTCTCCAATCGTGGTCCGTCGCCGAGTAAACACTGTGTGACCGTGTCTTCAGTTTGCTGAATCTCATCACCCCCTTCTCTGCTTTGTAAAGGTCCCAAGTCGGACCCGAAACGTCGTCGGAGGCTCCTCCTCTTCTATTTGCGGGTTATTTGTGAACGTTGCCCAGACACGAGTATATGCCTTTTTTTTTGTTATTCCAGTATAAAATCCTCCATCTTCATGTCACTGAAGCGGGCCTATTTTGCAATATAGTGTGATATATCCCATCAACTGTATCTATTCCTCTGATTTAAGTATAAACTGTGTGGTTTGATTTTGATAAGCCCCATTTCAGCAGTTGTATAGATGCGGATTTTCTATAAGAACATAAGAATGGAGGAGCACTGCAGCAGGCTTACCGGCCCATGCTAGGCAAGTCCTTCTCTATACCAACCATTTCCACCCACCCACCTGTCCAATCTTTTCCCAAAGCTTCTGAATGAAGTTTGCAATTACTGGTTTTGTGTCTGCTGGAGGCTGATGTTCCACATGATACTAGTGCCCAGAAGACCTACTTCTGTCTCCCTCTCTTCGCATGTTGTTATCAGTACCGCCACGCCACCCCAACCACTACAACAACACCACCACCACCACTCAAGAATCCAAGTGGAAATAAATTACTTTGACTTTTTGGGGTTATCCTAGGTAATATACACTATGGCTTTCTAGAATATGTCAAGTGTTTTGCTCACGTATTTCTAAACTAATTTGTCAGTATCTATTACCAAGGTTTATACTAATTTACACTATGTATGACAATTGTACTTACGTGTACCTGCGCCTAAATAAACGTACCTGCTAATTACACCACCACCACCTTAACAACAACAACCATGAAATCTACCATAACCACCACCATTACAACAACAACAAGAAGGATTACCATGGACACATTATCAGTGCCATCACCAGAGGCACTGCAAGAGGCACCCTCGAATGAAATGCCAAGGTTGTGTTGAGTGGGAGGGTGGATGGGTTGGTGGGTGGGTCAGAGTGGGTGGGATGGGTTGGGAGTCAGTTCACTGACTCACTGGACGTCACAGCAAAGATTTACAGGGCAACACGAGCGTGTATGAGAGAGACCGCTTGCCCAGCAGCAGCATTCCCTCACTACCAGTCACACACGTGCACATTTCAACGTTTCTTTGTGTAGCTCAGTTGACGCCTTGCCAGACGTATCAGTGCCGGAATTCTATTTGCTGATTTGTGTTTTTTGTAGGTTCTACAGTCTTAAGAGGTACGTAAGTTCCCCCTTAAGTAGCCCAACTTAACCTAACCAATATGACGTGACCTGACCTGACCTAACTCTACCAATAATGGTAGAATTGCCAAAAAAATGTTAGGTAAATGGTGACATTTAATTGTGGCAACGTTTCGCTCTCCAGAAGCTTTGTCAAGCTATTACGTGAAGGCTTGACAAAGCTCCTGGAGAGCGAAACGTTGCCACAATGAAATGTAACATTAGTTGAATCTGTGTCCATTTACCAAACCTGAAATACTCGTACCCTAAACTAACGTAATCCAAATTAAAATAGCAAAAATAATATTTGTAAATTAAAAGCGAGCGTAAAGAAATTAATCTTGGGAATTTGGTAAAAGATATGACGAGGTAATGAGAGGCAAGCCAGGGTGCGCAGCAGCAGGGAAGCCAGGGTGCGCAGCAGCAGGGAAGCCAGGGTGCGCAGCAGCAGGGAAGCCAGGGTGCGCAGCAGCAGGGAAGCCAGGTGCGCAGCAGCAGGGAAGCCAGGGTGCGCAGGGCAGCAGGAAGCCATGTGCGCAACAGCAGGGAAGCCAGGGTCGCAGCAGCAGGGAAGCCAGTCGCAGCAGCAGGCAAGCCAGGGTGCGCAAGCAGCAGGGAAGCCAGGGTGTGCAGCAAGCAGGAAGCCAGGGTGCGCAGCAAAGGGAAGACCAGGGTGCACAGCAGCAGGAAGCCAGGGTGCGCAGCATCAAGGAAGCCAGGGTGCGCAGCAGCATGGAAGCCAGGGAGCGCAGCACAGGCAAGCCAGGGTGCTCAGCAGCAGGGAAGCCAGGGGTGGGCAGCAGCAGGGGAAGCCCAGGGTGCGCAGCAGCAGGGCAATCCAGGGTGGCGCAGCAGCAGGGAAGCCGAGGGTGCGCAGCAGCAGGGAAGGCTAGGGTGCGCAGCAGCAGGAAGCCAGGTGTCGCAGCAGCAGGGAATCCAGGGTGCGCGAGCACAGGAAGCCAGGGTGCGCATCAGCAAGGAAGCCAGGGTGTGGTCAGCAGCAGGGAAGCCAGGGTGCCGCAGTACAGCAGGGAAGCCAGGGTGCGCTAGCCAGCACGGGAAGCCAGGGTGCGCAGCAGCAGGGAAGCCAGGGTGCGCAGCAGCAGGGAAGCCAGGGTGCGCAGCAGCAGGGAAGCCAGGGTGCGCAGCAGCAGGGAAGCCAGGGTGCGCAGCAGCAGGGAAGCCAGGGTGCGCAGCAGCAGGGAAGCCAGGGTGCGCAGCAGCAGGGAGCCAGGGTGCGCAGCAGCAGGGTAAGCCAGGGTGCGCAGCAGCAGGGAAGCCAGGGTGCGCAGCAGCAGGGAAGCCAGGGTGCGCAGCAGCAGGGAAGTACCATCATTTATTATATCTACATATATCATACTGACAAGTAGATGATTAAGACGCATGTGCAACACCTGGGTATCTTTGAGAGGAGTTTCGCCCTTAGAAGTTTTATCAATAATAAAGTGCCATCAGAATGGAGCTTGTGATAGTGGAGCCAGTGGAACGAGTGGAGTGCTGCAGCAGTAGTAGTAGACGTGATCACATGAGGGTGGGGACCACTAGTAGAAGTGGGTCAGGCGCACAAGGTGGACGAGAGATTTGCAAACGTATATTTAACCACGAAGAAGTAACATGTAAAAAACTGCAGCTTTGTCTGGCAAACTGGAGGCTGAGCAAATCCAACAAGCGTCCACACTCGCCCGCGTATCACCCGTGGTGCGAGAATGTTGAGGGAGAACCCGTGGTGGGAGAATGTTGAGGGAGAACCCATGGTGGGAGAATGTTGAGGGAGAACCCGTGGTGCGATAAATGTTTGAGGGAGTAACCCGTGGGTGGGAGAATGTTGAGGAGAACCCATGTGGGAGAATTTTGAGGGAGAACCCGGTGATGGGAGAATGTTGAGGAGAACCCGTGAGGGAGAATGTGAGGGAGAAACCCGTGTGTGGTGAGAATGTGAGGGAGAACCCATGGTGGAGAATGTTGAGGGAGAACCCGTGGTGGGAGAATGTTGAGGGAGAACCCGTGGTGGGAGAATGTTGAGGGAGAACCCGTGATGGGAGAATGTTGAGGGAGAACCCGTGGTGGGAGAATGTTGAGGGAGAACCCGTGATGGGAGAATGTTGAGGGAGAACCCGTGGTGGGAGAATGTTGAGGGAGAACCCGTGATGGGAGAATGTTGAGGGAGAACCCGTGTGGGAAGAATGTGAGGGAGAACACGTGGGGGGAAATTTGAGGGGAAACCCGTGGTGGAGAAAATGTTGAGGAGAACCGTGGTGGGAAATGTGAGGAGAACCCGTGAATGGAGAGAATGTTGAGGGAGAACCCGTGGTGGGAGAATGTTAAGGGAGAACCCGTGATGGAGAGAATGTTGAGGGAGAACCCGTGATGGGAGAATGTTGAGGGAGAACCCGTGATGGGAGAATGTTGAGGGAGAACCCGTGGTGGGAGAATGTTGAGGGAGAACCCGTGATGGGAGAATGTTGAGGGAGAAGGAAGGTGCGTGTGTTGCTGGAGTGCTGTGTTTCGATAATGTTGCCTCGTTACTGCCACCACAACACTACGATATTATCCTCTTGTTAACATAAACATCATGATATAGTACTGTTATGGAACACTTAGGTGTCCGGTGACTGGTTCTTGTGTGTTGTTGTGTGTGTGTGTGTGTGTGTGTGTGTGTACTCACCTAATTGTATTCACCTAATTGTGGTTGCAGGTGTCGAATCTCAGCTCCTGGCCCCAACCTCTCCATTGACCACTACTGGGTTCATTCTTCTGGCTGCGTGAGCCCTATCGTACCTATTCTTAAAAGTATGTATGGCCTTGCCTTTACCACTCTGAGCCTGAAGAAATACTTCCTAACATCCCTGTGACTCATCTGGGCTTTTAACTTTCAGCTGTGCCCTCGCATTCCAGTTTCCTACCTCTCGAACACTCTATTCCTTTCCATTTTATCGATTCCTCTCAGTATTTTGAACGTTGTTATCATGTCTCCCTGCCCCTTGCTTTGTCCTCTCCCGTCATAGCTCTGGGACTAGCCTCGTTGCAAGCCTCTGAAAATGCTCTTACTCCTTCCCAACATATCATTTGCCAAACACATCTCCATGATCTTCAACAGCAAACTCAACATTGTCACCACTGCCTCTACTACAATCAGGAAGATCACCAAGCACTAAGAGCTGTGGCAAAATCTATGTACGTGAGACATCCGGAGACCTCCACATTGGCATTTCAGAACACCGGTATGGCATCAGAATGGACAGCCTGAACAATACCTGTGTACTACACCGTAATTCCTACAATCATTTAATAAACTGGAATGTCACGCTATTTGTGTCCCCCAAGAAGTTGAAATTCTGAAAAAGAAGAATCCTTGTAGCTGAACTCATGACTATTTCTAAAAATTTCAACTAGAACAACGATTTCTAAAACTAACTTGAACCTGCAAGTTTAAAACGCACTGGAAGCACGTATGTGCCCTTTTGAGTTACTCAGTATAAGTGGAACTCAAAAAAAATCCATATTCACGGATTTCAAATTTTCAGTGTTTTTCAATAATCCAATAATGTTGAATAATGTTTTTTTCTTTGTAATGAACACTTGTCAACACTGAGAGAAACACACATGTTGGCAATGAAACAAATAAAGGAGAAGATTGGTTGTATAACCCTGAGGAGACAACCACAGCTTCGTGCATTACAAATACATCTCTCAACACAGAAATCTTTCAGCTCACAAATCTCTCAGCACAGAAATTTCTCAGCTCACACATCTCTCAGCACACAAATCTCTCAGCACACAAATCTCTCAGCACACAAATCTCTCACCTCACACATCTCTCAGCACAAAAATCTCTCAGCACACACACAGTGTAGTACAGTGTATACCAACTGAACACTCAACACTGAGTCATTGTAATCCAGTGTAAATTAAAAATTCATATTAAATCATACAATAAGTAAGCGAGTTATGAATGCGGCTGTGATTTTCCATCTGTGTGCCTCGAGGAAAATCTGCAAAACTCATATAAGGACAGGTACACACATAACCCGCACATAGGAGAGAAACGTGACGACGTTTTGGTCCGATTTGGACATTAACTAGTCACACACACACATGTACTATGTATGGTGTGGGCAGGTGTTGTACAGTGACAGTCACCACACTAATGTATGGTGTGTGAAGGTTTGTCACCACACTAATGTATGGTGTGTGGAGGTGTCACCACACCAGAGTATGGTGTGTGGAGGTGTCACCACACCAGAGTATGGTGTGTGGAGGTGTCACCACACCAGAGTATGGTGTGTGGTGGTGTCACCACACCAGAGTATGGTGTGTGGAGGTGTCACCACACCAGAGTATGGTGTGTGGAGGTGTCACCACACCAGAGTATGGTGTGTGGAGATGTCATCACACTAATTTATGGTACGTGGAGGTGTCACACAGTGACAGCCACTGCACTTATGGTGTGGGTGGTGTTGTACAGCGAGTGTCACCACACTAACACTTAGCTGAAGGAATAACATCATTCAGCGCACACACCAGCTGCATCTTACAGCGGGCGACAACACTGTACAATTAAGCAGCCTCCATCACACAGTAATGATAACTATGAAGAAATTCTTGACACATTTCTTCAAATTATTACGCCACACCAGACATTCATATCCCAGCACCATAGTCGTAACTTGTGCTGAAAGATGGATAAATACTTAAGGATACCCTTTACATGGTACTTTGAAGGCTGAAGAATCAAGCAATAGAAGCTACCCGTCTCTTTTTTTCGGTTTAAACTTGATTACTTCCTTTCCCTCATGGATATAATAATCGTAATTATACATGAGTTTAGTACTGAGAGCCAGCAGCGCCTCTATAATTACCCGAGCAGCAAAACTAACAGAATGGTAGGTTTCATAGCAAGAGACAACGAGCACCGAACACCAGACACCACTTTGGCTCTCTGTAATGCACTTGTTAGACCGCATCCTGAACGTGCCGTCCAGTTTTGGTCTCCAAATTGTATAGAGGATGAGGATGTATTGCAGAGGGGTACTGGGAAGAGCTACTAAACTCGTACCATCACTCGGAAACAAACCTTATAAAAACTCAAGAGCATTCAACGTTTTTTTTCCTCTTAGGAAACGGAGACTACGAGATCTCATTCAAACCTCTAAGTTATTGAATGGTACTGACACACTCCAACACGAAGAACTATTTAAAGTGATAAATGAGTCCATAACTCGAAACTGTGAGGCAGAAGATGCAACACGAACGTATACAAGAGTTTTTTACACACAATTCTCGCAGAATGGAATAAACTACTGGCCGATATGGGTTAGGCAGGTAGTAGTGGAAGTGACCTACTTCTACTGGCTAATAAGGTAAGGGCGAAGACATCATAGACGCTCAAGAACCAGCTGGATATGTACTTTGCAAGCATAGAACTGTACTAGGTATAGCCTGTCTTGGTGGGGGCAGGTGCCAAGGCTGAGACTCAGGATCTACATTCTCAGTATTACCTGGAGTTTACCTGGAGAGAGTTCCGGGGGTCAACGCCCCCGCGGCCCGGTCTGTGACCAGGCCTCCTGGTGGATCAGAGCCTGATCAACCAGGCTGTTACTGCTGGATGCACGCAATCCAACGTACGAGCCACAGCCCGGCTGGTCAGGAACCGACTTTAGGTGCTTGTCCAGTGCCAGCTTGAAGACTGCCAGGGGTCTGTTGGTAATCCCCCTTATGTATGCTGGGAGGCAGTTGAACAGTCTCGGGCCCCTGACACTTATTGTATGGTCTCTTAACGTGCTAGTGACACCCCTGCTTTTCATTGGGGGGATGTTGCATCGTCTGCCAAGTCTTTTGCTTTCGTAGTGAGTGATTTTCGTGTGCAAGTTCGGTACTAGTCCCTCTAGGATTTTCCAGGTGTATATGATCATGTATCTCTCCCGCCTGCGTTCCAGGGAATACAGGTTCAGGAACCTCAAGCGCTCCCAGTAATTGAGGTGTTTTATCTCCGTTATGCGCGCCGTGAAGGTTCTCTGTACATTTTCTAGGTCAGCAATAATTTCACCTGCCTTGAAAGGTGCTGTTAGTGTGCAGCAATATTCCAGCCTAGATAGAACAAGTGACCTGAAGAGTGTCATCATGGGCTTGGCCTCCCTAGTTTTGAAGGTTCTCATTATCCATCCTGTCATTTTTCTAGCAGATGCGATTGATACAATGTTATGGTCCTTGAAGGTGAGATCCTCCGACATGATCACTCCGGTCAAAATTGCTAGGTCTGTCCAAATTATTTAATGTGTTGGAAAACATGATAATGAGCAGCAGTGACTAGTGATATATATATAGGGAATGATTGGAAGGACAGGAGCGAAATGTGTCTAGTACACTGTACTTGCTAGTTCACTTAAAATAGTAGTAGTAGTAGTAGTAGTAGTAGTAGTAGTAGTAGTAGTCGTAGTAGTAGTAGTAGTAGTAGTCGTAGTAGTAGTAGTAGTAGTAGTAGTAGTAGTAGTAGTAGTAGTAGTAGTAGTAGTGGTGGTGTTTGCAGAAGTAGAAGGCTGTAATAGTCATGGCAAAACTAGTTGTAACCACAGTTGTAACAGGTCACTTGGTCAATGGTATCGTTGTCAGACACCTGAAACAGGTCACTTGGTCAATGGTAGGAGGCAGAACCACTGGTAGGCAGCTGTGTCAGTGGCAAATAGAGCAAAACGAGAAGTTAAGATAATAGTAGTAAATTTAGTAAAGGTAGTTGTAGCCCACGTTTTAAATCCGGCTCCATCTCTCCTGTCAATTCCGTGGCATTTTCCAAATAGGTATGGCATATTTTTCCCTTGTTTTCACGCCGGCAGTAGCCGGAGGGAGAAGAGAATGAGGGAGAGATAGCCTTCTACTTTTCTATCCTTAAATTATATATATAATATATATATATATATATATATATATATATATTATATATATATAATTATATTATATAATAGGTATACTCCTGCCATTGACAAGTGACCTGTTTCATATATAATATATATATATATATAATAATATATATATACCTCTATATATAATATATTATATATATATATATATAATATATATAGTATATATATATATATATCCTAGGTAGTAGGTTGGTAAACAGCAACCGCCCAGGGAGGTACTACCGTCCTGCCAAGTGAGTGTACAACGAAAGCCTGTAATTGTTTTACATGATGGTAGGATTGCTAGTGTCTTTTGTCTGTCTCATAAACATGCAAGATTTCAGGTACGTCTTGCTACTACTACTTGCACTTAGGTCACACTACACATACATGTACAAGCATATATATACACACACCCCTCTGGGCTTTCTTCTATTTTCTTTCTAGTTCTTATTCTTGTTTATTTCCTCTTACCTCCATGGGGAAGTGGAACAGAATTCTTCCTCCGTAAGCCATGCGTGTTGTAAGAGGCGACTAAAATGCCGGGAGCAAGGGGCTAGTAACCCCTTCTCCTGTATATATTACTAAATGTAAAAGGAGAAACTTTCATTTTTCCTTCTGGGCCACCCCGCCTCGGTGGGATACGGCCGGTGTGTTGATATATATATATATATATATATATATATATATATATATATATATATATATATATATATATATTATATATATATATATATATATATATATATATATATATATGTCGTGCCGAATAGGCAGAACTTGCGATCTTGGCTTAAATAGCAACGCTCATCTTGCCACATAGGACAAGTAAAAATTTGTGTATGCAATAATTTCGCCGAAATCATTGTGAACCTTACGAAAAAAATATATTTGATTGTGTTTGTTTATTACTAAATTATTGTAAACGTATTTAAAATATATTTAGTTGGGTTAGGCTAAAATAAATTGTTCTTGTTATAATAAGGTTAGGTAAGTTTTCTAAGATTCTTTTGGAGCAAAATTAAAATTTTTTACATTAATGTTAATGAAAAAAATATATCTTTAAACATATAAGAGAAAATTTCAGAAAGGACTTAATTTTAAATGAGTTCTTGCTAATTGACCAGTTTTACATATTTGACAATATATATATATATATATATATATATATATATATATATATATATATATATATATATATATATATATATATATATATATAAAATTGTGGGTTTCAGCTTGTCGAGTATAAAAAACATGTAAGAAACGTGAGTTTGGGATGTGAAGATGTAAATTATGTACTTATAAATCATTGCGTTAATGGTATGTGGTACTGACAGGTTGATGAATAAGACACATGTGCAACACCCAGGTGTTGCACATGTCTTATATATCATACCTACAGATGATAGCCACACAAGTTGCACTAACTGCAAGCTTTAATTGGACGTTTTACCTCTACAATGCATCGCCTGTACAATGCATCACATATGCAATTCATCACATATACAATGCTTCACCTGTATAATGCATCACATGTACAATGGATCACATGTACAATGCTTCACCTGTACAATATTTCACATGTACAATGCTTCACTTGTTCTGACAGTGATACAATACTTGTTGTTGTCATGTATTAGATTGTTGCTACAGGGTGGATGACAGTAAATTTGGAAAGAGAAACAATCTATGTCTGTATGGAAAGGTACTTTTCTGTCAACAGTGGAAGATGAAGTTGTGCAAGAGATCTGAATTATGTTGTTTTGTATCAAGTTATGAAGTGAGCAGCTTCTAGTGACTCCATAAAGATGCTGGCAAGTATAGCACCAAACAGTGACCCAATAGACATTTTATACGGCTGTTTGTAGAATGTGTCATCATAAGTGACGCAGCTGAAAAGTGAATGCACAGTTGTTTGTTTTTTCAACGCACCAGTCATATCCCACCGAGGCAAGGTGACCTAAAAAGAAAAACGAAAGTTTTTCTTTTTAAATTTAGTAATTTATACAGGAGAAGGGGTTACTAGCCTCTTACTCCCGGCATTTTAGTCGCCTCTTACGACACGCATGGCTTACGGAGGAAGAATCCTGTTCCACTTCCCCATGGAGACAGTTCAGTTCATTTTATGAAGTCTGTGCGTGGAAGAGTGAGCCCAAAATCATTACCTATCTTTCGACACAAAACATTAATAGCCTGGTCATTGGGTTCTTTTGTGACCCTCACGTCAAGGCTGGTTAGTGTTACGTCTCTAACACTGGTTTGTTGGAGTTCTGAGGCTAAGTCACTGAAATCTTTTAAAGGCCAATCACTGCTGACATCCTGGAACTTTGATAAGGATTTGGTTAGTACATCTGATAATTTATGGGTTTAGCTTCCCATACAGGAAGTAGTAGGTTTTAATTTGATAT
Organism: Cherax quadricarinatus; assembly: GCF_026875155.1. Lineage (NCBI taxonomy): Eukaryota > Metazoa > Arthropoda > Malacostraca > Decapoda > Parastacidae > Cherax > Cherax quadricarinatus. Next base: position 7,479,232 of record NC_069416.1, read on the forward strand.
TAGGTTGGTATGTTTTGAGGTCCACATTAACGTGCTGGTTTTGACTTGATAGATACAATGTATGGTAGTTCCTTTCCTCTTACAAACGTTTTAGAATCTGCCAAGGTTTAAACAAGGTTAAGGTTTGTCAGGAAACAGGACAAGCATTTCCTGACGCGGATCTCAGTCATATGATGGTTCGCAGCTGGAGCTTTTGGTCATCTGACTGAGGCCTTCTACTGGCATACTGATCTACCTCTTTAAAAATTATGATTCTAATTATTACCATTAGAATTACCATGATACTTATGGTAACAAAACGTACACGGGTGAAACGTCAAGAAATTTAACCACTCAGATCAGCGAAGGAATAGTAAGTGACCCGAAGTGATATTTTGCACAATTCATGCGTCCAGTATGGGAACTCATGTAACAATTTGATGCGATGATGATGTGATACCAAATTAGTCATAAAAGATCAGTCTCCCGTCAAGGAAGCTTCCTGGATACCAGCGAAGAGTCCTTAATCCAACTAATCTAAATTGACAAATATGAGACAAAAAATGTACAAACGACCTAACCACAAGACATACACACGAACCTGAATATGGAACCTCACGGGTGGTCAACCTTTAGCAATACACTTCAACCACACACCACTCACCATACTAATACTACTACTTCTGCTACTACTACCACCACTAATAATAATAATAATACTAATAATAATAATATAATAAATAATAATAATAATAATAATAAAAATAATAATAATAATAATAATAATAATAATAATAATAATAATAATAATAATAATAATAATAATAATAATATCACTGCTACCACCACTTTTGCCACTGCTACTATTACCACTATTACTATCACCACGACTACTGCTGCTATTACTATTGCTACCACTGCCAATACTACCACCACTACTACTCACCACTATACCAGACTATCTTCTGCTTATATAACATGCTATCCCAGGTATGAAGAATGTGCTGCTGCGTCTGACAGATATGACGTAAATGGTTTAAAAAACCGACAAGGTGAAGATAGGTTTACTAAACTATTTACATCATATCCCAAGCATGATTCATTGACTTAAAAATTATTTTACAGAGGCGACAACATTGTCTAAATAAAATTTCCATTTTCTGCACGTCGTCTATCATTTATATAACTGGTCAGCATTTCCATACTGTCTCATTATAAACTTGCATTCCTGGTAGTGACGTTGTTGACTTACAGCCGCTTACCCAGCACAACCATCAGCGTGCTCAGGTATAAAAAGGGTACACACACGCGGGTACGTATACACACACACACACACACACACACACACACACACACACACACACACACACACACACACACACACAGAAGAGGTACAATAAGGCTCTGGGAGCAAGGAGTGTACCAAGTAGCGACTAGCGAAAAGGCGGGGCCAGGAGATGTGATCCCCGCAACCAAAAAACAGGTGAGTACACAAGCGCGCCCCGCACACACACACACACACCACACAAAACCACAACACACACACACACACACACACACACACACACACACACACACACACACACACACACACCCCGCACACACACACACACACACACACACACACACACACACACACACACACACACACACACACAAACACACAATTTTTAAAAAAGGAGACAGATACGAGGCATTAAACTACAGACCTGTGTCACTAACGTGTATAATATGCAAAGTCATGGAGAAGATCATCAGGAGGAGAGTGGTGGAGCACCTAGAAAGAAACAAGTGTATAATCGACAACCAGCACGGTTTCAGGGAAGGAAAATCCTGTGTCACAAACCTACTGGAGTTTTATGACAAAGTGACAGAAGTAAGACAAGAGAGAGGGGTGTATAGACTGCATTTTCTTGGACTGCAAGAAGGCCTTCGACACAGTTCCTCACAAGAGGTTAATGCAAAAGCTAGAGGATCAGGCACACATAACAGGAAAGGCACTGCAATGGATCAGAGAATATCTGACAGGGAGGCAACAACGAGTCATGGTACGTGACGAAGTGTCAGAGTGGGCGCCTGTGACAAGCGGGGTCCCACAGGTGTCAGTCCTAGGACCTGTGCTGCTGTTGGTATATGTGAATGACATAACGGAAGGGATAGACTCAGAAGTGTCCTTGTTTGCAAATGATGTTAAGTTAATGAGGAGAATCAAATAGGTCGAGGATCAGGCAGGACTACAAAGAGATCTGGACAGGCTACAAGCCTGGTCCACCAACAGGCTCCTTGAATTTAACCCTGCAAAATGCAAAGTCATGAAGATCGGGGAAGGGCAAAGAAGATCCCAGACAGAGTATACTCTAGGTGGCCAAAGACTGCAAACCTCACTCAAGGAAAAAGATCTTGGGGTGAGTACAATACCGAGCACATCTCATGAGGCGCACATCAGTCAGATAACTGCTGCAACATATGGGCACCTGGCAAACCTAAGGATAGCGTTCCGATACCTCAGTAAGGAATCCTTCAAGACTCTGTACACTATATACGTCAGGCCCATACTGGAGTATGCAGCACCAGTTTGGAATCCACACCTGGCCAAGCACGTCAAGAAATTAGAGAAAGTGCAAAGGTTTGCAACAAGACTAGTCCCAGAGCTAAGGGGAGTGTCCTACGAAGAAAGGTTAAGGGAAATTGGCCTGACGACACTGGAGGACAGGAAGGTCAGGGGAGACATGATAGCGACATATAAAATACTGCGCGGAATAGACAAGGTGGGCAAAGACAGGATGTTCCAGAGATGGAACACAGAAACAAGGGGTCACAATTGGAAGCTGAAGACTCAGATGAGTCAAAGGGATGTTAGGAAGTATTTCTTCAGTCATAGAGTTGTCAAGCAGTGGAGTAGCCTAGAAAGTGACGTAGTGGAGGCGGGAACCATACATAGTTTTAAGGCGATGTTTGATAAAGCTCATGGAGCAGGGAGAGAGAGGACCTAGTAGCAATCAGTAAAGAGGCGGGGCCAGGAGCTATGAATCGACCCCTGAAACCACAAATAGGTGAGTACACCACACACACACACACACACACACACACACACACATACAAACCAATCAAATCTACTCCCACCTTTCCTCACCCACTTTTACACTCCTACCACCTGGCAGTACAAGAACATCCCCCCACCACTACCCCTCACCCTGACCCCCCAACCTCCCACTTCCCTGTACTTCTCTTCTCCCTCCCCCCCCTTGGTCCAAGGTTATGGAATACTTAACGATATCCTCATTGTCCTGCTGAAGTCTCCCAGCTCAGGCTGACGGATTACAACACCTTGTATGAGCTCCATCCTGCGTGATGGAATATGACAGAGAAACATGGGTAACTTTTGTTCCTACTGCGTAATTATCATATGGAATAAGCTAGCAGCACACTTCTGATGTATCCAGTTTTTATTAAATAAGAATAACGGATCAAGAAACCGCGACACTAAGAACCAGAAAACAGCAATGAGATTGAAAGTATTTTGTACAATGGAATGACAAACAAGAGCGACGAACAAAAAGAGTGAATAGAAGAGGCAACCCCAGATATCACAGGATTTACAGACAAAATTCATGTAGACAATAACAGATGCAGTTTTTCCAATAGGATATGAAATTCTGATGAAAGATGGAGGGAACAAAGGAGGGAAAGGAGCTGCATCGATAACCAGAAACCAGTAAGAGTTTCCGATGCAAAGAGAGGAAAAACAGAGGGGCATCAGTTGACTACAGTCAGAATGCTTATGACTAGAGAAACCAGAGTAACTGACAGTAGTGATGAGCAACCCAGTAATAAATAGCAGCAGGAGACCAAGACAGGAATACAGCAACGAAAGCAAAGTGGTGTTAGGCGCCGATACTGGAGGGATTGGTCCCAAACCTGCGCACCAAAATTACTACTTATAATCACAAGAGGCTTGGCAGACGGTGCAAGATACCTCCAATGAAAAGCAGGGAAGCAATGAATACGCTGAAAGAGAACTCAGTACCTAGAAAGGGACGATAACGCTTCAACACCCTCAAGAGGAAACTCGACAAATTCCTCAAAACGATTCTGATCAGCCTAATTGTGGTACATACACTAAACTATGGGCGGCTGGTCCTAACAGCATGATCAATCCCAGCAATCAGGAGGCCTGGTCAGGGGGACAGAGCTGCGGAGTCTGTGTCCTGTGGAAGTGACTCCAGGTAACATCCAGGTACCATAGCAGATGTGGCGAGAAGACCCCATATTACTAATAAAAAGTTACTGACCATGGGAAATTTTTAACAACAGAATAGACTGGGAGAGTTAGGACTCACACAAAGGACAGGATACGTGATGAACTGAGATGACGACGATGGTAGCTGAAAACTTTATGTGTCGACTTTTCACAGACACAAGCAGAGAGAGAGAGAGAGAGAGAGAGAGAGAGAGAGAGAGAGAGAGAGAGAGAGAGACAGACAGACAGACAGACAGACTGACAGAGAGAGGAACGAGGGGGGACGAATCAATTGTTCACCCTAAGTTCATCTGACACAGAAGAAATATAATATGAGAAGGCACCTGGATGCTAGTGACAATACAGTACTGAGATTCCAATACGTTGTGGAAATGCACCTGGGGAGAGAGAGAGAGAGAGAGAGAGAGAGAGAGAAGAGAGAAGAGAGAGAGAGAGAGAGAGAGAGAGAGCAGGGAATGGAAGGTGGAAACCAGACTTCAGAAGGAAACACTACTCATATATAAGATAATTCATAAACGCGCTAGGAAAGGAAACTAATAAGAATGACGACAAATGAGATGAAGGAGTATTTAGGTAAAAGTGCCAGGAAACAGAAGAGAAAGTTGTACCAAGAAGTATATAAATGTACACAATACCGGCAAGATGAAGATTTAGACACATGTGCAACATCTGGGTATCTTTACTTTGTAAACGTTTCGCCATCCAGTGGCTTTACCAACACAATACATGGAAACAATCTGAAGCCTGTATAAATATATACAGAAAATAGTGGAGGACGTTGTAATCAGACCCTGAGCCCAGGAGGAAGTGATCAGCACCCTAGTCTTGAAGAATCTGAAGCTTGTGCTTCAGATGTTACACGTGTGTCTAATTCTTCCATCAAAAATTAGAGTAAACAAAGATAAGAAAAGAAGAGAACACATGGTTCACACAAAGATGCTAAAAATGCAAGAGAATAGAAAAAATAGAGAAAGCAAAGAACAGCAAAAAACTGAGAAGTCTGGTCTGGAATCTAGCTGAGAAAACAAAGTCCCCCATCCCTAAAATCTACAACAGATAGACAACAGATAGATAGGTAGACTGTTGTGGATGCCACGAACATCAGTCGACTAGCTTACAAGTACCTATTTACATCTAGATAACTGGGTGAACAGGGGCAGTAGGTGTAAGATAATGAATTGTTAGGCTGGTGCTGGGTGGAAGATGATAGAGGAGAGGACGGGTAGAATGAGAAAGGAGGGACAACTAAAGGACGAAAGGGAGGTGAAAATGCAAGACGGAAAGAAGGAGGGAAAAAAATGAAAGGAAAGGGCAAGAAGTAAGTGAAGGAATAATCTGAAGGAAGAAATGTATGAGGCAAAAAAAAGGGGAAAGGGAGGGTTGAAAAAAGAAAGAAGGAACAGGAAGAAAGGGAGGGTAGGCGTGAATTAAGAAAGGGAGGGTAGGCGTGAATTAAGAAAGGGAGGGAAGGCGTGAATTAAGAAAGGGAGGGAAGGCGTGAATTAAGAAAGGGAGGGAAGGCGTGAATTAAGAAAGGGAGGGAAGGCGTGGAGAAAGGGAAGGATTAGGCAGGAAATACCACTCACTCAACAACAATGGCTGCCACTCACACGTACACAAGGGGATGGAATCTTAGTACTATGATGGTACCATGAGTCCCCACTTAAATTATGCACCATGAATCTTCACTCAAACCATGAATCATGAATCCCCATTCAAACACTCTACCAGGAGCCACCCCTTGAACCATGTACCATGACATTACTTAAACCATGTTCCATGACAGTACTTAAACCAAGTACCATGGCAGTACTTAAACCATGTTCCATGACAATACTTAAACCAAGTACCATGACAGTACTTAAACCATGTTCCATGACAGTACTTAAACCAAGTACCATGGCAGTACTTAAACCATGTACCATGACAATACTTAAACCATGTACCATGACGGTACTCACTTCAACGATGTACCATGACAGTATTCACTTCAACCATGTACTATGACAGTACTCACCTCAACCATGTACTATGACAGTACTCACTTCAACCATGACAGTACTCACTTCAACCATGTACCATGACAGTACTCACTTCAACCATGTACCATGACTACTCACCTCAACAATGTACTATGACAGTACTCACTTCAACAATGTATCATGACAGTACTCACTTCAACCATGTACCATGACAGTACTCACTTCAACCATGTACCATGACAGTACTCACTTCAACCATGTATCATTACAGTACTCACTTCAACCATGTACCATGACAGTACTCACTTCAACCATGTACCATGACAGTACTCACCTCAACCATGTATCATTACAGTACTCACTTCAACCATGTACCATGACAGTACTCACTTCAACCATGTACCATGACAGTACTCACCTCAACCATGTACTATGACAGTACTCACTTCAACAATGTATCATGACAGTACTCACTTCAACCATGTACCATGACAGTACTCACTTCAACCATGTACCATGACAGTACTCACTTCAACCATGTATCATTACAGTACTCACTTCAACCATGTACCATGACAGTACTCACTTCAACCATGTACCATGACAGTACTCACTTCAACCATGTACAAGGACAGTACTCACTTCAACCATGTACCATTACAGTACTCACTTCAACCATGTACCATGATAGCACTCACTTCAACCATGTACCATGACAGTACTCACTTCAACCATGTACTATGACAGTACTCATTTCAACCATGTAACATGACAGTACTCACTTCAACCATGTACCATGACAGTACTCACTTCAACGATGTACCACGACAGTACTCACTTCAACCATGTACCATGACAGTACTCACTTCAACCATGTACCATGAAAGTACTCACTTCAACCATGTACCATGACAGTACTCACTTCAACCATGTACCACGGCAGTACTCACTTCAACCATGTACCACGACAGTACTCACTTCAACCATGTACCACGACAGTACTCACTTCAACCATGTACCATGACAGTACTCACTTCACCCATGTACCATGACAGTACTCACTTCAACCATGTACCACACAGTACTCACTTCAAACCATGTACCACGACAGTACTCACTTCAACCATGTACCATGACAGTACTCACTTCAACCATGTACAATGACAGTACTCACTTCAACCATGTACCATGACAGTACTCACTTCAACCATGTACCACGACAGTACTCACTTCAACCATGTACCACGACAGTACTCACTTCAACCATGTACCATGACAGTACTCACTTCAACTATGTACTATAACAGTACTCACTTCAACCATGTACCACGACAGTACTCACTTCAACCATGTACCACGACAGTACTCACTTCAACCATGTACTATGACAGTACTCACTTCAAACATGTACCACGACAGTACTCACTTCAACCATGTACCACGAGAGTACTCACTTCAACCATGTACCACGATAGTACTCACTTCAACCATGTACCATGACAGTACTCACTTCAACCATGTACCACGACAGTACTCACTTCAACCATGTACCACGACAGTACTCACTTCAACCATGTACCATGACAGTACTCACTTCAACCATGTACCACGACAGTACTCACTTCAAACATATACCGCGACAGTACTCACTTCAACCATGTACCATGACAGTACTCACTTCAACCATGTACCATGACAGTACTCACTTCAACCATGTACCATGACAGTACTCACTTCAACCATGTACCACGACAGTACTCACTTCAAACATATACCGCGACAGTACTCACTTCAACCATGTACCATGACAGTACTCACTTCAACCATGTACCATGACAGTACTCACTTCAACCATGTACCACGACAGTACTCACTTCAAACATATACCGCGACAGTATCACTTCAACCATTACCATGACAGTACTCACTTCAACCATGTACCATGACAGTACTCACTTCAACCATGTACCACGACAGTACTCACTTCAAACATATACCGCGACAGTACTCACTTCAACCATGTACCATGACAGTACTCACTTCAACCATGTACCATGACAGTACTCACTTCAACCATGTACCATGACAGTACTCACTTCAACCATGTACCATGACAGTACTCACTTCAACCATGTACCACGACAGTACTCACTTCAACCATGTACCATGACAGTACTCACTTCAACCATGTACCATGAGAGTACTCACTTCAACCATGTACCATGACAGTACTCACTTCACCCATGTACCACGACAGTACTCACTTCAACCATGTACCACGAGAGTACTCACTTCAACCATGTACCACGATAGTACTCACTTCAACCATGTACCATGACAGTACTCACTTCAACCATGTACCACGACAGTACTCACTTCAACCATGTACCACGACAGTACTCACTTCAACCATGTACCATGACAGTACTCACTTCAACCATGTACCACGACAGTACTCACTTCAAACATATACCGCGACAGTACTCACTTCAACCATGTACCATGACAGTACTCACTTCAACCATGTACCATGACAGTACTCACTTCAACCATGTACCATGACAGTACTCACTGCAACCATGTACCCCGACAGTACTCACTTCAAACATATACCGCGACAGTACTCACTTCAACCATGTACCATGACAGTACTCACTTCAACCATGTACCATGACAGTACTCACTTCAACCATGTACCACGACAGTACTCACTTCAAACATATACCGCGACAGTACTCACTCAACCATGTACCATGCACAGTACCCCACTTCAACCATGTACCATGACAGTACTCACTTCAACCATGTACCACGACAGTACTCACTTCAAACATATACCGCGACAGTACTCACTTCAACCATGTACCATGACAGTACTCACTTCAACCATGTACCATGACAGTACTCACTTCAACCATGTACCATGACAGTACTCACTTCAACCATGTACCATGACAGTACTCACTTCAACCATGTACCACGACAGTACTCACTTCAACCATGTACCATGACAGTACTCACTTCAACCATGTACCATGACAGTACTCACTTCAACCATGTACCATACAGTACACACTTAAAACCTGTACCACGACAGTACTACTTCAACCATGACCTGACGACACATTTTCAACATGTAACTTGACATATCCTTCAACATGTACCATGACAGTACACACTCAACCTTTTACTATACATCTACTTAAACCCATGACCATGACTACCACTTCAACCATGTACTATGCAGTACTCACTTCAACCATGTACCATGAAGTACTCACTTAAACCCATGTACCATGACATACTCACTTAAACCATGTACCATGCAGTACACATTAAACCATGTACCACGCATATATTCAACCATGCCCATGACAGTCACACTTAAACCCATTAACATGACAGTCTCCTTAAAACCATGTACCATGATACACATTCACCATGTACTTACAGTATCATTTAAACCCCATGTACCATGACAGACACACTTAACCATGTATTGACAGTACTACTTCAACCATGTCCATGACAGTACTCACTTCCCCAACCTGTACCATGCATAACATTCAACCATTCCCCACGAAGTACTCATTAACCATGTACCTGACAGTCAAAATTCAAACTTCCAGCCCGTACTCACTTCAACCATTTTCCATGACAGTCCCCACTTAACCAGAACCATGACGTACACATTTTAACCATGTACACGCGTACTCCTTAACCTGAACCATGCGTACACCTTAACCAGTAACATGACAGTACTCACTTCAACCATGTCCTGACAGTAACACTTCAACCATGTAACAGGGTTACTCACTTCAACCATGTCCTGACAGTACTCCTTAAAACCTGTACTAGACGTTAATTATCGGCTTTATCTTATTTTTTCTTTCTTCGTATTTTTTTCTTCCGAGTCACGTTTATTATTATTCGCCTTCTTCTTTTTTTTCTTTTGCTTTTCTGCTGCCCTGCTAAGTCACTTTCCTGTGACATGCAAGTACACTTCCCCCGCGACTGCTAGTAAACTTAAAATGGTGTAAACTACCGACGGTTGTTAGGTAAGACCATATAACATTTTTCTTTATTATGAAATTTTTCGCCTACCGTTGCTTCTTCAGTCAAGTACAAAAAAAGTTGATAGAAGCAGAGATATTGAAGACGTGTAACGTCCCATCCCCTTAAAGTTTTGAGGTGGTCGCCCCTCGTCTGGAAAAAGAGATTGTTCCCATGTAGAAACAATATATTTTTTTCATATATGGAACAATGCTCTTCTCCAACTGAGGGACTGACCACCTCAAAAAATTTAAGGGTGATGGGCTGATTTTAACGCTCAAGTATCTTCTCTTCTATAACTTTTCTGTACTTGACAAAAAAAGCCTCCCCTTTTAGGCAAAAGTTTTATAAAAAGATACTAATGTTTTTTCAAATTGCTTACCTAACACCTCTAAGTTCATTTCCCTGTGACCGCCCAAACATTCCCGCTGGCCCCCCGCTAAGTACATTCTCCTGCTGACCTCTAAGTACATTCTCCTGCTGCCCGCTAAGTCCCCTTCTCCTGTGACCTGCTAAGTTAAATTTCCTGCTGACCTGCTAAGACACTTCTCCTTTTTATGCCCAAGTACATTCTCCTGTTTTCCTGCTAAGTACACTTCTCCTGCTGCTTTAAGTACCTTTCCCCCTGACGTAAGTACACTTCCCGCTGACCTGCTAAATACACTTCTCATGCTGACCCCTTAACGTAAAACTTTTTCCCGCGACCTGCTAAGTACACTTCTCCCGCTGACCTGCTAAGTACACTTTCCTGCTGAATTTTAAGTACACTTCTTCTGTGACCTGTAAGTACACTTCTCCCGCTGACTGTTTTGTCCTTCTGCTGACCCGCTAATGCATTTCCTGACCGCTAAGTACATTCTCTGCGACCCGTAAAATACACTTCTGTGATTTGTAAATACTTTCCTGCTGACCTGTAAGTAACTTCTGTTTACTTCTAAGTGCATTTTGCGACCTGCTAAGTCAGTTCCCTGCTGACCTGCTAAGTACATTTTTCTGCTGACCGCTAAGTAACTTTGCTGCCTTCAAGTAACTTTTCTGCTGACTGCTAAGTACACTTTCCGGGTGCCTTTTTAATAACTTCTGCTGACCTGCAAGTGACTTCTGCTGACCTGCTAAGTACATTTTCCTGCTGATTTTCAAGTACAGTTCTCCCGCTGACCCTAAGTACCTTCTCCGCGGGCCGCTAAATACACTTCTCCTGTGACCTGCTAAGTACACTTTTGCGACCCGCTAAGTACCTCTGCTGCCCTCTAAGTGCACTTCGCTGACCGGAAGTACAGTTCTCCTGCGACCCGCTAAGTACATTCTTCTGCTGACCGCTAAGTACCTTTGCTGACCTTCAATGCACTTTGTGACCTGTAGGTTTGTTCTCCTTGACCGCTAATTTTACTTTTTTTCTGTGACCTGCTAAGACATTCTCCTGCTGACCGTTAAGACACTTTGCTGACCTGCAAGGACTTCTGCTGATTTCAAGTACACTTCTCCTGCTGATTGTAAGTACAGTTTCTGCTGACCTCTAAGTACACTTTCCGCTGACCTGCAAAAACACTTCTCCTGTACCCGCTAAGTAACTTCTGCTGCCCGCTGTGCACTTCTGCTGACCCTCAATGCACTTCTGCGACCTGGTAAGTACAGTTCTCCCGCTGACCTGTAAGTACACTTTCCTGCTGACCTGCTAAGCATTCTCCCGCTGATCTGTAAATACACTTCTGCTGCTGACCTGCTAAATACACTTTGCGACCTGCTGTGCATTTCCTGCTGCCGCCCAAATTCATTCTCCTGTGACCTGCAAGTACACTTTCCCCGCTGACCTGCTAATACATTTCCTGTGACCTGTAAATACATTCTCCTGCTGACCTGCTAAGTAACTTCTGCTGATGCTAAGTGCATTCTGCTGACCTGCAAAATACAGTTCTGCTGACCTGCTAAATACACTTCTCCTGCGACCCCCAAGTACACTTCTGTGACCCGCAAATACACTTTCCCGCTACTGCTAAGTACACTTCTGCTTGACCTTTAAAAGCACTTCTGTGACCTGGAAGTAACCCCTCCTGCTGACCCCTTAATCCTTCCCTGCTGCCTGCTGTTACTTCTCCTGCGACCCCTAAGTACACTTCTCCTGCGACCTCTAAGACACTTCTCCTGCGACCTCTTAAAAACTTCTCCCGCTGACCCCAAATACATTCTCCCTGACTGCTAAAATACACTTTACGCTTACCCGTTAAATTCCTTCCCTGTGACCTGCTAAGTACACTTTTCCTGCTGATGCAAGTACCTTCTCCCGCTGACCTAAGTACACTCTCCTGCTGATTTCTAAATACACTTCTCCCGCTTACCGTTAAATCACTTCTCCCCCTGACCTGCTAAATACATTCTGCTGCCCCTAAATGACTTTTTCTGACCGCTAAAACTGTTTCCTGTTGACCTGTAAGTACAGTTTCCCGTGACCTGCTAAGTAAATTTCCTGTGACCCGTAAGTACACTTCTCCTGCTGACTGCTAGACAATTCCCTGCTGACTGTAAGTACACTTTCCTGTGACCTGCTAAGTAATTTTTCTGCTGACCTGCTAAGCACTTCTTGCTGACCCGTAATACATTCTCCATGACCTGATAATACAATTTTCCTGGGACTGCTAAGTCACTTCTCCCACTGACTGTAAATACATTCTCCTGCTGACTCTAAGTACACTTCTCCCGCTGACTGCTAAGTACATTCTCCTACGACCTCTAAGTACACTTTCCCACTGACCTGATAAGTAAAAAAACCTGCGCTCCCCAATACACTTCTCTGCTGACCTGCTAAATACACTTCTCCTATACCTGATAATACAATTTTTTCCTGCGACCTGCTAAGTACACTTCTCTTGCTGATGCTAATACACTTTTTTACTGACCCGTATACATTCTCCTCGCCCCATAAATACAATTATGAAATTTCATTAATTTCTTAAAGTCATCTTTAGATTTTTGCTTAGTTTTCTTTTTTGCATTTTTTCGAATATAACTGCGTTTTTTTTAATGTAGTTTTAAATGCTCCTTGGGAAGACAGTGATGGAGCGAATAAGTGAAAGTGTTCTTCTTTTTGGGCACCCTGCCTCGGTTGAAACCACCGATGTTTCAGGATGAGAAAAAAACAAGTGCAGAGCAACACGGGCCACGGGCTGGCAACTCAGGACACGAAATATGCTTCCAGGGGTTGTTGCTGGTTTTGGTGTTGTTTCTTAAGACGGGGAAATTACAGAAACTGAGAGAACGGGTAGGGTTTGAGTGGTGTTTTGTCTAAATGGGTTTTGTTATTTCCGGAAGCAAGGTGGTGTTAGGTGGTGTTTGGTGTTTTTTGTGAAAAACAGTACTGCTACAGCTACAATTAAAAAAACATCAGTCGAGAACCCAGTCCCACCAATCAACGCCCAACCCAAAGCGAAATTGTAAATTCTTTGCCTGAAAAATTTGTTGCCTCCTGATACCATTTTTCAAGATACCAGGGGGAAATTTAAACCAAGGATTTTCAAACATTCAAAACCCTGAATTTCTTAGTACAGGAAGCAGAAAAAAAAGGCAAGACATGACAAAAATATTTCCCAAACCCCGAGCCTTGGTGGTGGAACCAGTCAATGGCCGTCACACCAGAATTCAGATATTTAAATTTAAAAACAAACAAAAACAACAACAAAAAACAAAACAACAACAACAAAAAAAAAAAACTAACAAACAATAATAATCATCGGGGTATTGGCAAATTTTCTCAAACCAGCCAACAACAAAAAAAACCCTTTATTTTTAATTTACTCCTCGGTCAAGTATGTTTGTAGCTTCCAAGGGACCCATATCAAAGACCCCCTTTTAAACAATGAAAATTTTGGGTACCTGGTTAAAAATCAAATCAGCTCGTGACAAAATATGATTTGCACGTTTAACCTAGTGCAACCCGCAAAAAACCCGCCTGGGTCAAACCTTAATGCGCTGAAAGGTCTGATGAGAGACCAGCTCGGGGGCACTATCCTAAAAAATCCTTTAGGGCCAAAGCTTCGGAAATTTTACGTTAACGTTTCGGATCTTCCTTCCTTCTTAAATCTAAAAGTTTTATAAAAATTTAAAAATATTTAAAAATAATAATTTAAAAAAAAAAAATAATTTTTTTAATAAATAATTTTTTTTTTCTCTTTTTGGTTTTTTTAATTTTAATTGCTTAAAGTCACAAAAAACAAAATTTCCGGGAAAAACTTAAAGACGTCTTCCCCCGGGGCCCCAAAGTTAAACGTTATTGGCCCCCCCCCCCGATAACCTAAAAAATTTTAAAATTTTATTTACTGCTTAAAAATATGTTGTTTCATTGTTAGTTTTCGATTTCCCTTGGGGTTGGGGGTTAATTTTTGGGGCCTTTTGGGAAGTTGGTGGAATTTTGGAACCGCGGTTACCTTGGTGTTAAATTTTTGGGCCCTTGTGTGTTAATTTAAGTTTTTTTTAATTTTATTTTCTTTAATTTTGTTTTTTTTTTTTTTTTTTTTTCTTTTAAATTTTTTTTTTTTTTTTCTCAGAAATCTTTACGTTTTAAGTTTCGGATCTTCCTCATCCTCTTCAGAATCTAAAACTGTTTTATAATAATAATAATAATAATAATAATAATAATAATAATAATAATAATAATAATAATAATAATAATAATAATAATAATAAAATCTCAATATTATACAGGTTAATAATTCTAATCATGATATGACTTAAGTCACCAAAGTACAACACTAGCAACTGAACTAACATTACATCTGTACAGATCTATCACACTTCAAGAGCGACTAAGAATCTTAAAACTAAGTTGATTTGTAAACTACTCAAGAATATACCATAATAAATAAAACTATAAGTTACAAATTATTATATCTGACCAGATATAACAAGTATGCTGTAGTTACACTTGCTGTAGTTACACTTGCTGTAGTTACACTTGCTGTAGTTACACTTGCTGTAGTTACACTTGCTGTAGTTACACTTGCTATAGTTACACTTGCTGTAGTTACACTTGCTGTAGTTACACTTGCTGTAGTTACACTTGCTGTAGTTACACTTGCTGTAGTTACACTTGCTGTAGTTACACTTGCTAAGTTACACTTGCTGTAGTTACACTTGCTGTAGTTACACTTGCTGTAGTTACACTTGCTGTAGTTACACTTGCTGTAGTTACACTTGCTATAGTTACACTTGCTATAGTTACACTTGCTGTAGTTACACTTGCTGGTAGTTACACTTGCTGTAGTTACACTTGCTGTAGTTACACTTGCTGTAGTTACACTTGCTATAGTTACACTTGCTGTAGTTACACTTGCTGTAGTTACACTTGCTGTAGTTACACTTGCTGTAGTTACACTTGCTATAGTACACTTGCTGTAGTTACACTTGCTGTAGTTACACTTGCTGTAGTTACCACTTGCTGTAGTTACACTTGCTATATTTTACACTTGCTGTAGTTACACTTGCTGTAGTTACACTTGCTGTAGTTACACTTGCTGTAGTTACACTTGCTGAAAGTTACACTTGCTGTAGTTACACTTGCTATAGTTACACTTGCTGTAGTTACACTTGCTGTAGTTACACTTGCTGTAGTTACACTTGCTATAGTTACACTTGCTGTAGTTACACTTGCTGTAGTTACACTTGCTGTAGTTACACTTGCTGTAGTTACACTTGCTATAGTTACACTTGCTGTAGTTACACTTGCTGTAGTTACACTTGCTGTAGTTACACTTGCTGTAGTTACACTTGCTATAGTTACACTTGCTGTAGTTACACTTGCTATAGTTACACTTGCTGTAGCTACACTAGCTGTAGTTACACTTGCTGTAGTTACACTTGTTATAGTACAATTCCTGTAGTTACACCTGCTACCTCTCTTCGCCTGGTAATAAATAAGTAGCGGGAGGTAATAAAGTATTGTGGGTCGCACCCTGGACAGGGCGAGATTTACAGACAAATTTTCTAACACTTGCTGTCCATGTTCGCCTCTCAGTGACTGTGCCTGCGTGTTGACAGACTGTTACAGAAAGCATCGTGGGGCTGGGCTTCGAAATGAGCTCAAGATAACTTTTAGCCTGTGTGGCTTATCCAGACACGCTCCATATAAGAAAAAGCACACGAGTACTTACAAAAAGTCTACAGCATTAGGTCATGCTACGCACCAGCGTTAAACTCAGTCAAGATATAATCAGTGAGGGATAAAACATACTCACAAGAATAGTTTGGTTTAGCATACGTTACCATGAGTTGAATACCTAGGGATTCCAATCCCGTAACTTGGTTGGTAGGGCACTCTACTCACCTAATGAGGTCCGTCGTTCGATCCCCGGCAAGGGTGGAAACACTAGGGGTGTGTTTCCTTAAGACAACTGCTGTCTCTGTTCACCTAGCAGTAAATGGGTACCTCGGTGTTAACCGACTGGTGTGGGTCGCATCCTGGGGACATAATTTGCCCGAAATGCTCTGTATAACAAGGGACTTTCTATATAGTATGTCACTGATGTTGGGTAGGCCTGTATACGTTATACATATACTTATAGAAATAAAGATTGGATATATCATCAGTGTGCTGCTACCCTCTTCTAGTTACACAGTGGGAACAAAACCTGTTACAATACACTACGTTTTCCTGCCATATTCCATCATGGAGGAAGGGCCTTATACGAAGTGTTGAAATGCGTCAGCTTGAGCTGGGAGACTTCAGTAGGGCAATGAGGATACTGTCAAGTATTCCATTAAGAGTTCTTCAGTTACGGGAGCTTCAAAAGTTTCATTCCAGGGTGAGAGGTGGCATGCGCCGACTGCAAGTAGGTGGTTGTTTCTGGCAGCTGCAGCTTATGCAGATCTCTGTTAAGAAACATTCGTCTTGCATTAGACGTGAGTCATTCAATACCCTTATATATAATGGCTCCCCTTTCCTTCGTGTGCTAGTGTCACTAGTTAATGGTCCAAGTTGAACCAAAGCGTAGTCACAGGTTTCGTTCTCCTATGGGCAGGTTATTTGTGTATAATGCCAATTTCGTGTATGTCATTTTACTCAGCCTGGAGCACGATTAGTTATTGTTTTCCAGGATACGTGCACCATCCCGGTACGAGGTGCTGTCTGGTGTGTCAGAGGGAAGGTTGGTGGTCTGAGCAAGGTTACCTCACATTTAGAAACAGCTCAGATCACCAGACCCTCTCCTGCCTCTGGCTGGCTCACATATCAAATTTGCCTTACTGTATGTATGTGTGAAAGTGGTAGCGAGAGCATTCTCACTTTATTTTCTCAAGAACTATTCACTATTAGGTTTAACTTGTCCCAGAAATCTGTATATATTTGCACACAAGTTCTGATTATGGGAATGAATATTAAAATAACCTCTTTTACTGAATATACTCCATTCTTCATTGTTTCGTGACTAAAGCAGGTGCCTAGTACCACCTGGTATGAGGGGCCCTTTGTAAGTACTTGTGTTGGTGAACAACGTGAGAGAGAGAAAAAAAGAAAATAATGAATATATGAAAGAATCATAAACACAAACACACAAAAGTGTTTACAAAGCGCCCGCCTTAAAGTCTCATTATTTTTTTATTAAACAAGATGACGTGAAAAACGAGTGTTTATTTTGCCAACACACTAGCACGCTAACAGTGCCATCTTTATTATAAAGATGCAAACACTATCGCACCTGCGGGACCGTCTATATTACCTTCTAAATACTACCGCACCTGCGGCGCCATCTATTATTACGTCCTAAACACGACAGCACCATCTACACAACGGCACCAGTGGCGCGTCTATATCCTGTCTTAAACTTTAACGCACTTGCGGCGCCTTCCATATCCTTCCCTAAACACCACAGTAACTTCAGAATAGTATATATTGTTTTAAGAAGCGGCTAGTTTATTGTGCACTCCATATCCATCCTATGGACGGTAGTGCAAGAACATATGGGCGCACTAGATGCCTGGGAACTAGGCCCCAAAAAGGATAACGGGAGTACATCTGGATTTAGATCTACAAGTGGACTTCTACCTGTTGCAAGCAATTTTGGAAATTTGCTTAATATGTTTGGTATCTCGTTCTCATTGAAGCCTTTTTATCCACTTCTCCGAGGCTAGGGGGTCCCACAATTTACACCAGAGGTGGACCCCATCCTATACACTATATATATATATATATATATATATATATATATATATATTATATATATATATATATATATATATATATATATATATATATATATATATATATATATATATATATAAAATGTGTATATATATATTATATATATATATATATATATATATATATATATATATATATATATAATATTATATATATATTATATATATATGTCGTGCCGAACATGTAAAACTGGTCAATTAGCAAGAACTCATTTAAGATTAAGTCCTTTCTAAAATTTTCTCTTATAAGTTTAAAGACGTATTTTTTTGATTAATGTTAATGTAAAAGTTTTTAATTTTGCACCAAAAGGAACTTAGAAAACTTACCTAACCTTATTATAATAAGCGCAATTTATTGCAGCCTAACCCAACTAAATATATTTTAGATTTGTTTACAATAATTTAATACTAAACAAACACAGTGAAATATATTTTTTCCGTTAGGTTCAGAATGATTTTGGCGAAATAATTGCATACACAAATTTTCACTTGTCCTATATGGCAAGATGAGCGTTGCTATTTAAGCCAAGATGGCAAGTTCTGCCTATTCGGCACGACATATACATATATATATATATATATATATAATATATATATATATATATATATAATATATATATATATATATATATATATATTATATATAATATATATATAATATATATAAAATATATATATATATAATATATATATATATATATATTATATATATATATATATATATAATATAATAATATATATAAAATATATATATATATATATATAATATATATATATATATATATATATATATATATATAATATATATATATATATAATATATATATATATATATATATACATGCTAATTTATCAACTTCATCATGAAGGAGCAATCCTGTGTGTGATAGATTCTATAACACTTGTACATTAATTCCTTTTTCCCGGAATTTTTAGTATCTGTATCTGGCTTCTCCGATAAGCGTGTTGTTAGAGTCATTATGTAAGTCTATTCTTTTTTTCGCATTGTCAGAACCAAGGAAAAAAAAAAAGATCTTCTTGACCTTAATAATACAGCAGCATAGAGAATCTTCTTCACAAGCAAAACACTAACAGAACCTGTAGAGCTGTCTATATGCCGAATGTAAACACTATCAGAAAATATAGAACAGTCTAAATCCAGACCTTGGAAACAGAGCCTAATAACTGTCTATGTGAAGACCTAAACAAAGACTTGAAAGTCGTGTGTCGTCCATCAATTGAGGGACCGGGGGTTGATCCCCTAGCAAGTGGTAACACTGGGCAGATTTCCTTACCCCTGTTCACCTAGTAGTAAGTAGGTACCTGGGTGTTAGTCGACTGTTGTGGGCCGCATCCTGGGGGAGAGAGGTGCTTAGAGGACTACACTGGAAATAAACCAGTCTGATGCCATGGCTTTATTGGGTTATCCTAGGTTACTAACCCGCTGGGATAATAATTCAAACAAAATGGTCAGCTTGCCTTCCTCTTAACACACACACACACACACCATGACATCAGAGCTGGGTGCAGCCAGAATGTTGCTTGAGTCACCTTGCAAGTTACCTACACAACTGTTTTCTCTAACATTCTCCTCTCTATCTCCTTCTCTCGGTTCTCCTTTTTTCCTTTTTTTCAATTTCATTTTTTTGCTTTATTTTCCTCTTACTACTGTCTCTTTCCTCTCTTCCTTCACTTCGTTTTCAAATCACTTCTCCCTCTCTGCCTCCTTCTCCTCTTCCTCTTCCTCCCCCTCCTCCTTACTCCTGCTTTCTCTTCTTTCACCACCGTTACCACCACCATCACCACTACAACAACAGCAACAGCAGCAACAACCACCACCACAACCACCAACACCGTTACATTCCCTCCGTACAAGACCACAAGGGAGTCCATACATCATTCATTACAACGAACCAATTAGCTATCTACCAATCATGTGTGTTACCATTTTGTGTGTGTGTGTGTGTACTCACCTAATTGTGGTTGCAGGGGTCGAGACTCAGCTCCTGGCCCCTCCTCTTCACTGATCGCTACTAGGTCCTCTCTCTGCTTCCTGAGCTTTGTCATACCTCGTCTTAAAGCTATGTATGGTTCCTGCCTCCACTACATCACTTGCTAGGCTATTCCACTTCCTGGCGCCTCTATGACTGAAGAAATACTTCCTAACATCCCTCTGACTCGTTTGAGTCTTCAGCTTCCAATTGTGACCCCTTGCTTATGTGTCCCCTCTCTGGAACAACCTGTCTCTGTCTACCTTATCTATTCCACGCAGTATTTTGTATGTCGTTATCATGTCTCCCCTGACCCTCTTGTCCTCCAATGTCGTCAGTCCGATTTCCCTCAACCTTTCTTCGTAGGACATACCCCTGAGCTCAGGAACTAGCCTTGTTGCAAACTTTTGCACTTTCTCTAATTTCTTGACGTTTGACCAGGTGTGGGTTCCAAACTGGTGCTGCATACTCCAGTATGGGCCTGATGTGCACAGTGTACAGTGTTTTGAACGATTCCTTACTAAGGTATCGGAACGCTATTCTCAGATTTGCCAGGCGCCCATATGCTGCAGCAGCTATCTGGTTGATGTGTGCCTCCGGAGACATGCTCGGTGTTATGGTCACCCCAAGATCTTTCTCCTTCAGCGAGGTTTGCAGTCTTTGTCCACCTAGTCTATACTCTGTCTGCGGTCTTCTTTATCCTTCTCTGATCTTCATGACTTTGCATTTGGCAGGGCTGAATTCAAGAAGCCAGTTGCTGGACCACGTGTCCAGCCTGCCCAGATTTATTCTCTATAAGGGTTACAATGTGGGGTTTACAGGTTTTGAGTATTGTGTGGTTTACATGTTATAAAATACTAATTACAGAGGGGGCCACTAGGACACCTAGGATGGCTAGGCATTTCGAGCAGACTTAGATTAATTCTTAACATTAAATCCTTACAGATTATGGTATTAAGGCTAAGTGACTACATCATAATTTGTGAGTTTAGCAATATGAATGCTTTTGTTTTGGCACAATACAAGGTGTCTATATTGGAGTATCATAGGCAAACTTATGACTAGTGAGGATTTATTATTTTAAGATTAAGATTAGTATTTCTGGGTTTATAGTCAGTGGGTGAGTGAGTGTAATTGTGAACCACCAGGTGGGCTCTGGTGGCCTGGTGGTTAACGCTCTCGCTTCACACGGCGAGGGCCTGGGTTCGATTCCCAGCCAGAGTAGAAACATTGGGCGTGTTTCTTTCCACCTGTTGTCTATGTTCACCATCAGTAAAATGGGTACCTGGGTGTTAGTCGACTGGTGTGGGTCGCATCCTGGGACACTGACCTAATTTGCCCGAGATGCTCAGCATAACAAGTGGCTTTCTATGTAGTAGTATGTCATTGTTGTCAGCTAGGACTGTATACCATGTACATGTACTTGTAGTAAATAAAGATTACTATTATTATTATTATTATGTAGTTAGTTGTCGGGGTGGATCAGGGAGATAAGATGTTTTCTAACTGTAGTTTTGAAAGTGATGAATGTGTCTGCAGTTCTAGAGTTTTCAGGTAGGGTGTTCCAGATTTTAGGTCCTTTGAAATACATTGAATTTTTGTAAAGGTTTAGTCGAACACGGGGAATGTCATAGAGATGTTCGTGTCTGGTGTTATGCCTGTGGATCCTGTCACAACTATCAAGAAAGCGTTTTAGGTCAAGGTTAATATTGGAATTTAAGGTCCTGTAGATATAGACTGCACAGTAGTAAGTGTGGATGTTCTGAACAGGGAGTAAGTTTAGATCTATGAAGAGTGGGGGGGGGGGTGTTGCCAGGGATGGGATTTAGTGATTATTCTTACTGCGGCTTTTTGTTGGGTCATTATTGACTTTAGGTGTGTTGCTGCAGTTGAACCCCAAGCACAGATAGCATAGGTGAGGTAAGGATATATAAGTGAATGGTATAGTGTGAGAAGGGCAGTTTGCGGCACGTAGTATCGTATCTTGGAGAGGATCCCCACGGTTTTGGATACTTTTTTTGTTATGTGTTGGATATGGGTGCTGAAATTTAGGTTGTTGTCGAGGTATAGGCCAAGGAATTTGCCCTCATTATGTCTGGCAATTAGAGTGTTGTCTCTTTGAAGTCCTGCCTGATCCTCATCTGATTTAATTCTCCTCATTAACTTCACATCATCTGCGAACAGGGACACCTCTTGAGTTTATCCGTTCCATCATGTCATTCACATATACCAAAAATAGCACTGGTCCTAGGACCGACCCCTGTGGGACCCCGCTCGTCACAGGTGCCCACTGTGATACCTCATCCCGTACCATGACTCGTTGTTGCCTCCCTGTGTGTGTGTGTGTGTGTGTGTGTGTGTGTGTGTGTGTGTGTGTGTGTGTGTGTTTATCTATTTCTACTCATTTATAGTTGCAGGGGTTGATTCTTAGCTCTTGGCCCTGCTTCTTAACTTGCAGCTCTTCAGATTCATTCCCTTTTAGTCCTGTAGACCCAATCGCATCTGCTCTTAAAACTAGGTAAGACGCCTGCCTCCACTACTTCCTCACCAAGATTATTCCACTTCCCGACCATTCTGAGACTGAAGAAGTACTTCCTAACATCCCTGTGGCTCTTCTGTGTCTTTTAACTTCCAGCTGTGTTCTCAAATTTTCGTTTCTCGCCTCTCAAACAGCCCAGAGTACTTTGTATGGTGTTATCGTGTTCCCTTAGATCCTGTCCTTCAATATTGTTAGGTCCAATTCCGCTAGCCTTTCCTCGTAGCTCATACCCATTAGCTCAGGAACAAGCCTGCACTTTCTCCACTTGTGTGTGTGTGTGTGTGTGTGTGTACTCACCTAATTGTACTCACTTAATTGTGGTTGCAGGGGTCTAGACTCAGCTCCTGGCCCCGCCTCTTCACTGAACGCTACTAGGTCCCCTCTCTGCTCCCTGAGCTTTATCATACCTCGTCTTAAAGCTATGTATGGTTCCTGCCTTCATTACATCACTTGCTAGACTACTGCACTTCCTGACTACTCTATGACTGTGTCTGTGTGTGTGTGTGTGTGTGTGTGTGTCTGTATTTGCGTACTCACGTAATTGTAATCACATAATTGTGGTTGCATGGGTCGAGTCTCAGCTCCTGGGTCCGCCTCTCTGCTGGACGCTAATAGTTTCACTCTCTCCTGGCTGTGTGAACCCTATCATACCTATGTTACGTAAGGATAGGTAATGTTAGGTTAGGTTAAGTAAGGTTAGGTTAGGTTAAGTTAGGTTAGGTAAGGTTAAGTTATATCAGGTTCAGTTAAGTAAGGCTGGGTTTACCTGCTTGGAGTCTACCTGGAGGGAGTATACCTGGAGGGTGTTCCAGGGGTCAACGCCCCCGAGGCCCGGTCCTAGACCAGGCATCCCGGTGGATCAAGGTCTGATCAAACAGGGTAGATTAGATTATGTTGCGTTAGACAATCTACTTCTCATACTTCAGGCCGTTTGCCAGCCTCCTCTACCTCTCTTAATTAATCTACTCCGCCACCTGCCATCTACCCATCATCTACCCTGCCACTTCCCATCCCCATGTAATCATCTACTCCATCGGTTATTTACTCAGCCTCCTTCACTCCTCAAATTAGTCTATTAATCCACTTCCACTCCCTTCATTATTTTACTCAACCACCTCCACTTCACTCATTACGCAGGCAACAGCAGCAGCAGCAGTCAGTCAGGTCTCCTGCACCACGTACAACGCAGCAGCAGCAGCAGCAGCAGTCAGTCAGTCAGGTCTCCTGCACCACGTACAACGCAGCAGCAGCAGCAGCAGCAGTCAGTCAGTCAGGTCTCCTGTGCCACGTACAACGCAGCAGCAGCTGCAGCAGTCAGGTCTCCTGCACCACGTACAACGCAGCTGCAGCAGTCAATCAGGTCTCCTGTGCCACGTACAACGTAGCACCAGCACAACACAATGAACATGAACCCAACACTCGTATATTAGTCAGGCAACAGTCAATAATTCATGACCCAGTGAGCGAGAACCTTGTTTGTCTTGTGTCGTGTTAGGGTGTGTTAGTGCCATCTTTGCTTCTTTCTTTGTTTCTAGTGTGTTCTAATGCTCGTTGCTCTATAACCCTTGTAGGTTTAGCGCTTCCTTTTATTATAATTACAATAATTTAGTGCTCGTTTCTTTGTTTTTTTTTTTTTTGCTTGTGTGTAAATTTGTCATAATTCTAGTTTGTTTGAGGGGAGCTGTAATCTAACAATGGTTCTGGCTGTGTGATGTTTTACGATGTATGTATGTATGTATGTATATATATGTATATATATATATATATATATATATATATATATATATATATATATATATATATATATATATATATATATATATATATATATATATATATGTCGTGCCGAATAGGCAGAACTTGCGATCTTGGCTCAAATAGCAACGCTCATCTTGCCATATAGGACAAGCGAAAATTTGTGTATGCAATAATTTCGCCAAAATCATTCTGAACCTAACGAAAAAAATATATTTCACTGTGTTTGTTTAGTATTAAATTATTGTAAACAAATCTAAAATATATTTAGTTGAGTTAGGCTAAAATCAATTTTTCTTGTTATAATAAGGTTAGGTAAGTTTTCTAAGATACTTTTGTAGCAAAATTAAAAAATTTTACATTAACATTAATGAAAAAATATATCTTTAAACGTATAAGAGAAAATTTTAGAAAGGACTTAATGTTAGACTTATGGGAGTTTGGCAATCCATACATCCTAGTAGGTTCGTTGTTACCTGAGGATGAGATATGGGAATTTCTTTCCAAGTTCCATGCGTTCTACAACTCTTCTAGCATTAGCGAGGAAAGTTTTGCTAAGCTTATGAACCCTATACCTCCGACGTCGACACTGTTCTAACACCTTTACTTTCTTTATCTTCCCTCCTTGCTGACGACGCCACCTTTGACACAGACTTCCTCTTTGACTTTTTGACAGCAACCGATTTATTTCACAAACTTTGATAACTACTTCCTTTGGCACTCTTCACAGCCCTTCCTAACTCTACCTCTGTTATCCTCTCCGCCCTTGTTTATAATATGA
Source organism: Cherax quadricarinatus (assembly GCF_026875155.1). Lineage (NCBI taxonomy): Eukaryota > Metazoa > Arthropoda > Malacostraca > Decapoda > Parastacidae > Cherax > Cherax quadricarinatus. The sequence goes on from NC_069416.1 coordinate 7,504,757, forward strand.
TCCGGAATCACCCCCTACCCTGCAGCTCTGTATGACACTAATGGGTTTAGTGTTTCTTTTTATTATAATAATAATTATGAACCCTGCTGAGGTATCGAGGTTCATATATAGTGTGATCACTGGTAATATCCTGTATTTTCAGCTCAAATTGTTGAGAATCACTACACTGACACCATTATCCAAGGGGGTAACTATGATGTAATCTGCGGCTCGATCCTCAAGGGCAAAGATCCAGCGGCCTGGGATGGTGGGTTTAGAAGGCTGGAAGACGCCTGCTGTAATAATCCCTAGTATGAAAGCTTTCTGAGAATTACTTTCCTGGTAGCGGTAATTCCGTATGACAAGGCAGAGTTCTTGTCTGCATTTTTAATCTCAATGGCGATGATATAACTCAGGTTTGAAGCTTCAGTTTCGATACTGATGAGTGCCCTAAACTACAGATTGATGGTAAGTTCTGTCCTACCATGGTACAGACTATTGGTAATTTATTGTTGCAATCAAAACCAAGTTCTAAACCCACAAGGGTCACACAGCGCTGAACTACTGATAAATTCTGCCTAGTAACACCAATCCTGCTATGATGTATGGGAGTTACCAGACCCATGAGGATAACATTCTTGACCAATCACGTCTAGTATCTGAAGTGCTCCGCACAAACTAGCAGGTATCCTAGCCAATCACCTTCCCATATTGTGAGACACTATTAGTACTGTCCATCTAAAACACTGAGGCGACTATCTTAGCCACATAGGGACGAGTTTTGACCACATGTTCAAAAACATACCAGTCGGTAAAGCCCTTGCACTACTCTGATGGAAGATTAAAGACGACAAGGATTTTCCTTAAATGGCCGAAGATTAGATCGAATTAATTGAGTTGTGTATCAGTTTTAATTGCTTCTCATTTAACGAGTACATACGTATATAGGAAGTGTTTTGGCACGGCGATGAGGGTTACTCATCAGAGATGCTGCAGCCAACTTACAGGTACACATGGAACATTTGGAAGCAAGAGAGATTCACGTCTTCCAACTAATCAATCGTCAAAGGATTTCCTTACGTGGATTCAGCATTTCCAACTTACTGCCTAAACCCGACAGAATCGACCCCCACGTATCAAATTTACGCTGGAGGAAGAACGGGACGGGGAAACCTCGTTGATGTCGGTGAGATCCTATTGATTAAAGAAATTGGACCTTCCATCTTCGAATCTAACCTGATTGCCTCCCATTAATCAGAGTCGATGTGTAGTCCCTACGGGTTTAGTACTGTGAAGTTGCCTAAATGTTGCCTATGTGTCTTATCTACCATTCCCATATGTTGCATAAGTGTCTCAATTCTTCAACTTGTAGGTTTTCAAAACCACTCATCACATAAATAAAGTCTTAAGGATCTCCCTCCAAGGGAGAACCCGCAGTAATAGATTCAAATTAGATAAGTTTAGATTTAGAAAGGATATAGGAAAGTATTGGTTTGGAATTAGGGTAGTTGATGAGTGGAACAGTCTACCTAGTAGGGTTATTGAAGCTAAAACCTTGGGTAGTTTCAAATTTAGGTTGGATAAATACATAAATGAGAGGGGTTGGGTTTGAGTGGGACTTGCACATGAGTAAATAGATTTGTCAGAGCTTATTGCTAATGTAGCACTGAAAGTGGGTTGGGCCATTGTTCTGTTAGTGGGTTGGTTTTGTAAAGGACCTGCCAAGTATAGGCCAACAAGCCTACTGCAGTGTTCCTCCTTTCTTATGTTCTTAAGGCTGGAAAGTCAAACACTGAAACTGCTTCACCCGTGGAAGTAAAAGCTTAAACATAAGCAGAGTGGGCACGGGTCAACAAACAACATGTAGAGGCAGAGTACTGCCCAGACCTGTGTAGCCTTAGTTAAGACAGTTTAACAAAGCAGAGCTTAGAGGCTAAGGATGTAGATTCTGGAGGTGATGAGCTGAATGCAGGATCACAAGCAGAATCACTGTAAACACAAGCAAGTAGCAGAGGTGACTTCCTCAGAGTAAAGAGCAGTGAAGTAGGAAAATTACACTAGCCTCTCTGCAGGGCATAAGCATCCAGACTTTTCCTCACAGGTCATGACCCAAAATTGAAATAATTGGGTGATGGGGAAACAGCAGCTGCAACAAAATATGCAGGTCACTCACGGGATAGGTAGACTTTAAAAAAAGGTGGCAAAAGAACAAAATATATTTACGCTACTTCAATAAAACAAATTAGGGCAAATCCAGGTAGGTAACATGAAAAAAAACAGACGAACACAAAATTATGTGCAAAACAATACACAACAAAAAAAGTGGACCGGTAAGCCAGCGGAAGGCCTCTGTCAATGACCAGAAGCTCCAACGGTGGGTCATCATCTGAGTAAGACCCGCGTCATGAAACACTTGTCCTGTTTCCTGACGACCCTTACCTAACACAACACAGAAAATGGTACCAACTACGGTTAGGAAACACTTCAGGGAGTCATTGGTGCCGTTGAAGGGCTCTTGATATAGGTAGTTAGACCTATCTTCCCCCTCCCCGGATCACACCTGATTATCTCCCATTCACCAAACACTGTATGATCCATGCAGGTTCAGTGCTAATAAATACAAAAATAAAGTACGGTTAAGAAGCAGAGTAGTCGGTGACCCAGACTAATCGTACACTCGTCACCCACCAATCAGATGATTGGTGTGCAGAGAGGCTGGCAGGTGGCGCTCAAGTCAACATGTGTCCGTTTGAAAAAAGGTATTTTCACGTGCAAACTCCCTACCCCACAGTCGTTCATAGTCATCCAGAAGTATGTAAGATAAGATTTGTAATAAAGTTGGTAGAATTACCGACAATATATTAAGTAAAAGTGTCATGTGGGTTTCGATAAAGTGGATGGGGTAAGAATACTCACGTAGGCTGGTAGTACGTACAATATAACGGAAAGTATGGGAAGGCACCAACAGCCGACCTGCCTCTCTCTGCTCCCTATCTTGACTGACCCATGAGTGCCTACGGGTGAGGGGGTGTTTGAAATCCTGCTATGGTCAGCAGCAATATGAATACAGTCAGTGATTCACGCAGAGACGGTTGGTAATGAGTCATTTTCTGGTACACTGGTATCTGGTTAATAGGAACTGGTTCAACTACTGAGGGAGCTCGGCAGGCGACGCGCTAAACGTTATGTCATCCCAAAATACAAACTAATACAAACTTGAGGAAGGCAGGTCGTACGGCTTGGGCTGATTCTTTTTATTGTCAAAGTACACAACAATTGATCATTATAACATACTTAAGTAGAATTCAGTTGGAATGGAAGCTTTACGTACTGAACTGAAATAAATTGCAAAACAAGGTATCATATAGCTAAAATCATCGAATGAAACTCAACGCTTGAGATTAAACAATAGAAGTTATAAAAAAAAATTTGCATCGATCGATCTCGTATTCATGTGATCTACGGATTCTGAGGAAGGATATATACAAAGAAAGAAGTGTTTTAACAGGAAAGGAAGTTTCGGTTTTTGCCACTCAATTCTAGACTGTAACTCTCAGACTTCGGAGAGAACATGAACACAAAAAAAAAAAAAATTTAGAATATGATAAGTTGATACTGTAATTATTCATCTATACAGGTTTTTTACATTTACCCAACTCTGCTAGGGTGAGATTGTCATATGCCAGAATGGGTGTCATCTCTGGGAGGAATCAAATCTGTAGCATGGTCTAACATGATGTATTTGAGGGAAATCTGAATTGGTAGTTACAAATGATTACTGGAGGATTTCTCAATTACTGTCAGATGTACGTAGCGGAATAACGACATTCAGGTGATCGTCTGATGAGTATCAGAGGTAGTGAGTACGGATCAGGGTGAATGTCAGTCTGTCACATTATCTGGGATTGGAACCATCATTTATCATCAATACTAACTTTCATATGATCTAAATGAGATTTCTTTATACTGTCCCAGTACTAATTTCTCTAACCTTTATACTTATTACCAGTGATATGTTCAACTACTCGATAAGGACCAACAAACGTTTTGTTAAAGTTAGTCAGGCATAACTCATCGAACCTTCTTGATTTTGGATGGCTGTGCTCGGTGTTTGCCGACTCTTGTAAATTTTGCTGTTGATTCTGAAGTGTTACAACGGATTCTTTGAAGACACTTTGAGCTAAACTGGTCGGAATGCTATGAAATCATCAGGTTATGTATTTTTGGTTTGGATTAAGAATATAGTAACTCATAAGGCAAACGTTTATGCTACACCATAAATGCATATTCGTGGAGTTGTAACCTATAGAAACATTGTAAGCAGAATTTATAGCACACTGCACATCAGGTATTACTTCATCCCAAGTTTCTGTTGGGTTGAGAGTGGCTCTCAAGACATCATGTACTTTCTTATTGGTACGTTTCCGCTAACCTTTGCTGGCAGGATGATGAGGGAACAATGGTGGATATTAGAGATCTTGTACAAGGTTGCACAAATTTTCAAGAATCTCATTACAGAATTCCACCTCCATTATCTTTACTTGGGACTAGGGGTGGATGCCTGCAGATAAGCATTTCTTTAATGGCTTTAGCTACTGTCTCGGCAGCCTTTTTGCATAGGAACTAACTCACAAATCTGGTGGATAATGGTTACCATAACACACAGATGTTTGTTGCCTTGGAGGGAACATTAAAATTAGTTAACAAATCTAGCGCAACTCTTTCCCACGGTTTTCTAGTAGTTGGATACACTTGGAATGATTAGGACCATTTGCATTACCTTTATGTTGCATGCAGGGACACTACATTTCTTAATCATACTCAGAAATATCAGTTTGCCAACCGAGCAAAATGTATTTCAAATCTGGACCTTGTTTTTACTGAAAACGTTCCATACCAGGGTTGTTGCAAACACCTGCGTACATCGTGAAACTGCTGTAAGGCGTTATAAAAAATAATCAATTCACTAGTGACTGTGGAATTACTAAACTGTATACTCTTCTGCTAGGGAGTACCCCATCGGCTGTTTCGATACAGTAATTCTTTGTTCATGACAAAGTCACTGATGGGTGGCGGGGTGGCTTCACAGTCCGAATAACGAACTTCCTGGAGCAGGAAAGCGAATCACACCAGACCACAATGGGGTCTGGGTACATTGAGCATTCTTTACATCCTCAGCACTAAATGGGAGGGTCTGCAGTTCACTATTACAACATGTCGCGATAAGGCATCTGCGACTACATGTGACTTGCCAGGTAAGTGTTCAAAGGTGGGACTTGAACTTTGGATAGTCAAAGTTCCATCTGGCTAACCTTCCCAGTAGGTTGTTTTTGTTCTGGAATAATAGGTTTCAGTGGAGCGTGGATTGTCAAGACATGAACAGAGTTACTGATAAAATAATGTCTCGGAAGGGCACTTTTAGGGACCATATATTGCTAAAGCTTATTGACCTCGTTACTGTTAATTACGTTCTGCCTTCGTAAAGGACTAGGCTTGCAATTGCAACTGCGTTGTACTTGCATTCAGTCTTCGAGCTATTACGGCACATATGCCAATTGAACAGATCAGTAGTTCCAGATAGAATAGGGCTTAGAAAAATCTCGGATAATTTCAAAATTGGGCAGATGTTTAGCTTTTCTTTTTTTAGAGTTTCGGAATGCTCTTCTTGACGGAATGTGTTCCAGTAACAAAAGGAGCATCTTTCTAGTAGCAACCTCAGCTAGAGGAAGCAGTTATGGAATGAAAAATTGGCAATGAAGATCTAAAAAAATGCTAAGCCCACAAAGGATTTTTGGCATCAGAGTTTTGGAGTGTTAGAATATTTTAGTACTGCAGTACTTTACTTGGTCAGTCCGTAAACCCCTCTAGGAGTGACTACGTGACCAAGAAACTTAATTTTCTGATCTGATAAAAAATTGACATTTTGAACAGTATTGATCTTTAAATTGGCTTCTTAAAGCTTACCAAGTACTACATCAAAGTCTTTTCAGGTGTATCCTCGTCTTTAGAAATGACGATTTCGTCATCTAAGTACACCTTAAGTGCTTTTCCTATGAGCCTCTTAAAGATATTTGGTCTTGAGCCTTGAGATCGTGATAGGGGAGGATCGTAATCCAAACGGCAATACGGAGGAAGTGATAATGGCCTGTAAGGAGGGGAGAATGCAGTTAAGCTTTGGCTGTCTCGTTTGAAGAGGGACCTTGCCACAAAACCTTGTAACAAATCCAGGGTTGAAAAGACTTTGTTACTCTACGATTGTTACGTAGTAAAAGATCACCCAGTACAGGGAGTGGGAAGCGATCTGGCAATAGTTTTCGCATTTAACTTCCTAAAGTCAATCACTGGGTTGCCATTGTACCATCCTTCTTAGGTACTAGGATCATGGCGTTGCATTCCAAGTTGATTTGCTAGGTGCCATTTAACTCCATAATCAAGCAATTTGATTGATCAATTCTTCTGGACAGCAACTTGTGAACGAGCATTCTGTACGCAGGTATATTGATGGTCTAGTACCCTGGTTCAAGTGCGAATACGATGGCAATAGTTCGTTTAATACCCATTCTCTCACCTTGGTAAGGCATGGCCTTTAAGACATTTGTTCAATCAGAGTCAACAAAACGATGACTCCATATGGGAGGTCAGAGGGAGGCTGTCTTTCTCCTCAACTGGTGGAAAGATTGGATCCGTGGAAGTTGGATGAGGTTCTCCCCGGAGAAAATAGCACCGACCCACTGGTCAGGTGACAACTCATCCTCTTCTGAAACAGGGTAAGGATAGTGAACAAGGTCTACAAGATTGGTATTTGCTTGGAGACGAACACTCTGTGACCTGATGTGTTTTAGCGAGGTAGAAATGGATCTTACTATCTCTTACAACATGTAAAGGTTGGTTCAAACAAATAGACCTTTTACTTTGCAGGAATCACTGTCTACTAGGACATTATCACCATCTGGAACACTAAGGAACAACAAACCAGACACTCTTAGTGAGAGCTCTTAGCTGCGACAGAAAGAAAACATCTTTCTGCAGACTGCATGTGACATCAAAAGAGAGTGGCATTATAGTTGCAAGTAATTGTTTTCTAGACAAGGGTCCCCTGTGGAGAAACTACTACTTGAACTGCAGACATTGCAGGCAGGGATAGGATCTCAGCACTCAAAGGTAGTTGAGCGTCCTCGGAACTTGAGGTAACTGGACACTATCTTGCAACGTCTGATGTTGCAGGAAAAAAAGTGAGTGACGGATCATCTGTGCTGACCGCTTGGGTACGCTACTGGAAAATGCACTGGCCTGTAAGGAACTTAATTCGAATGTCGTACTACTGCGGCTCAGTATGGCAGATCTCGGATCCAAGCTGGTAACCCCAAATGGTACGATCAAGACATCAAATTTGGGCATGCATCGATAAGGGTCGAGCACAATGCGTAAGTCTAGCTTGGGATGGTCAAATCCCAGTAGAAGGTCTCCGGGAAGTAATCTGGTCGACAAAAAGGAAGGAAAGCAGTGAAGTCTCTACCTTGGATAGAAAAAGTTAGGGAAGTCCGGACGCAGACACGCAGGTGGGTCAGAGAACAAGTACTCCACAAGGGAGGACACATGAGTCGGTTCTTTCGAGAGGGACATGTCCTTACTGCTTATCATAAACAAACTAGACCTGATAATTCGTGACCTTGCGCACCAGAGTCCATGAACAAATGAACGGGCGCATTATGAACAGATGCTTGCACTATAGGACCTATGGTTGCATTAGAAGTTATGTGCAAACAAAAGGTGGATTGTCATCAGCAAAGATTTGTTCCACTTCATCCCCAAAATCATCTATGTCAGAGACGTGTGAAGCAACATCATCAGCAGTATTGTTGTTCTCGAGACTGCTTAAGGCTTCAAAGGAATTGTAAACGGGATGGTGTACTCTTTAAATCACCACTGTCACCATGGGACGGTTTGACTGGGGCGCTCGAATTCCCCTGAATTGGAAGAATGAGCCTGGGTCTGGTTATTTTGAGAACCACGATGTCTGTTTCCTCTACGGGTTCTGCAGTTGGAACGGCCACGGAAAGACCTAGAGTACTGAAGGTTGTAGAGAGCATGCACTCAGATGTGTCATGTCCATGTATTCTATGATAAGTACAGTAGGGAAGATCTGATGGTACTCATCTCGTCGATGCCTCTTAGGGTAACTATCAGGACAATTAATTGCAATATGGCCACGGAAACCACAGTTGTAACAAGTCCGCTGACTATGGTTACTGAATGTACTATGAATACTACGAGGTTTTTTAAATGACGCTGTTTCACTGGGCCTTGTGATCGCTGAGATGGTTGACGACCAGATTTGTCGCTGTGGCGCAAACAAGGGTGGTGCAGACTGAGGCATAGGTGTGAAATTACTTTTGATACATGGGGAAAGTACCCTGGGGGCATAAGGAACGTACATGATTTAGGGCTGTAAGTGGTTCCATCGTCACAGTTGGAGGATTAGCCTCATAAGCACACACGGAAGCAGGCGACATTAGTTCTTTGATTGCTCCAAAAGCTGCTATTTTAGCAAATGATGCTGTGGATGGTTTATCCTCATCAGGGACAAAAGCTGAGGACTGGACAGCATTGATAAATGATGATAAAAGTTTGTCTAATCGAACAGCAAATGCACTCAACGATTCATTAGTTATGGGTGTAGCATTCACTAGTTCCCTAAGAACGACATATGGATCAGCTGTTTTTACTGGTATGAGGAAAGAACGAATCAGTTCCTCATATTGTGATCACTTAGTAAGATTCCTGAAGTCTAGCATATCAAGGAGATCAACAACGTGAACAGCAGCAGGGGATCGATGAAGAGCTTCTTTCGCAAGTCTGATAAGACTTTCCTCTGAAGGAGGACCTTCAACTAGAGCATTAACATGAGAACGAATGGCAGTAAACCATGCTTCAAGACTATGTACATGGCCATTGAATAAAGGTAACACATCAAGGGAATCACGAGTAAAACTATAGTGTCCCCCAGTGTCTGGGTCGGTCTGTCAGTCGATAAGGAACTGTGAGGACTGATGACAGGAGCAGCAGTAGCCTGAGAGGTCTGAGTGTCGCCGTTCACTAAAGTATCACTTCACGGTATGTGAGACATAATGGCAAAGAAGTTGCACAAGAACAAATAAGGCAAAAATAACGAACAGTAAAAATGATACAAAATGCTAAAATTGAAATAAAAGAGATGCAACTAATTCTGCAGAAGTAATAAAAAAAATATCTAAGATACACTGCAAGAGGAAGGACAACTCAATGTAAAGGACTGCTAGACAAGATAAAAAAAATACATTGAAATTTACAAGTAAAAATATTACTGGAGACTGAATTAAATGCAAAATGAACTGTCTGTACTCTTGCTAATAAAGAAATTAACTAATAAAACTGTAAATAAATGTAAAAAGTATAAAATAAAATCACTAAATTGTATGCAACGAGAGATAACTGGGAAGTTTAAATATTTTCTAAGAATGCATAAACAAAATTAAAATATAATGCAAAGACAACATGAAAAATAATAAAATGAAAAACAAGACTCAAACAATAATGAACTGAGAATAATAATGTCAAAAGAAAATAATTCATTGCAGAACAAGTGCAACAAAATAAGTGTAAGAAATAATTTAATGCAGTAATAAAAGTTACACTGGGAAAATGTTGGTTAAATAATAAAAAAAAAATAAAAGAAAAACGATTGAAATTTTAAAATCTTAAATTTGTAAATTAGACAAAAAATTTTATCAGAGTAAAGAAAACACTTTCCGTTAAAAAAAGAAATCACACTAAGAGTGAATTTGTTAAAAGAAATATAAAAAAATTGTAAAAAAAACAAGAAAAAAAAGGGAATGTAACACTTACAAGGGGCGGGGCACAAACACTTAAAAGTGGGGGGGACACCAACATATTCACTTTTCATTTTTTTAGTATATTTTACAGCAAAATCTTGCTGGACTGATACGACAAATATTGTGGCAAAAATAATGGTACAAAAGTCTGCAAAAAGATCAAGAATGAGACACTGTGGGTTTTCGAAAAAAAAAAACACAACAGAAATAAATGGTAATTTGGGTTTCTGGGGGTGGATATCACGCATGAAAACAATGACAAATAAGGAGAATACAATGCTGAAAGAAACAAAAAAAAAAAAATGAATTACTTCAACGGAGTGATGGTACACTACAGAAAATACTTACTACAGACGAGAGTAGCATAAAAAAAACACAGATAAAAAAAAAGAGTGAGCAAAAACTGAAAAAATTGCAAAAAAATGATCAAGAAACCCTGATCTACACTGAAAAAAAAAAAGTTAGGGTCATAAAAAAATTCACTGTAAATGTTCACACACACAAAAAGTCTTTAAATGCAGGAAAATGTCCCCTTGAAAATTGTCACAAGCTGGAGTAGAAAACGGAGTGACTGTGATGAGGGGAAGGGTGTGCTTGGGTGAGAGCCCCACACTCAACGTGTTGGGGAAGAAATGCGCTTTTTCGTGAACTCACATAACTGGCTTTTTCGTTTTGGGGCTCAGCTACAAACCTTGACCAATTAGTTATCACACACTTTATCACGCACACATAACCTCCCTCACCCTTCCCCCCCCACCAAACACTGCCACACCACAACATAACCTCCCCGATTCTCTCTTTTCTCTTTTTTTTTTTTTTTACACAGGTTGACAAGGTTAAGGATCCTATTTTATTGACATCTTTTTACATTAAGGTTTCCCTAATTTTAAATTGGCAACTAAGGGGTTTTTCCCTACATCACTCATTTAAAAGCATTTTAATTTTTTGAGACATACAAGAAAAAACAAGATAAGTTGGAGCCATTGTGGGCCACTTTTTTCTTTTGATCAACGACTTTACTCGTTGACTCTTATGCTGTAAAATTTGGTTCCCATACTCTAGTCACCCTGGGTTTTAATCTCGATGGAGTGATTCTGGAAAGATAAGCCAAGTGAATTTTGTGTTTCTGCCCGTCTTGTGGCTAAAATTTGTTTCACTCTTGCTCAAAGGGGATCCAAGTGTGGTTTTTGACAATTTTGGCCTTTTCAAAAACAGTAAGGCACCACATCCCCCCTAAGTTAAGGCTTGCTGAAATGACAGATTACCAATGGGTCCGGGCGAGAGATGAGACCTTGCCTTTCTCTACTCTGTCAAAAAATGCAGGGGAGGGGGAGCAGGCAAACCAAAAGTAAGCATTAAACCAAGGTTGTAGCTTTTGGTCCCTTTCAGGATTTAAAAAACCCCTAGTAACTGGAGATCCAATTTAACCCTGGCTCCTTTTTAAAATTTACAACATTTCTTATTTATTTTTGAGTCAATTTCCCCCAAGGATATCAACTTTTTCTCCTCCCCTCCCCCCTTTTTTATCCTTTTTCTGCCCGCCTCTCTCTTTGCGTTTTCTCTTCTTTCTTATGTTCTTTTCTCTCCTCTCTCTCTCCCCTCTCTCTCTCTCTCTCTCTTCTCTCACTCTCTTTCTCTCTCTTTTCTTTCCTCTTTCCCCCTCTCTCTTCCCTCTTCTCCTCTCTCTTTTTCTCTCTCTCTTCTTTCTCTCTCTCCCCCCTCTTCTCTCTCTCTCTCCCCCTTTTTCTCTTCTCTCTCTCCTCTTCTTTTCCTCTCTCTTTTCTCTTCTTTCTCTCTCTTTTTCCCCCCCTTCTCTCTCCCCCTTCTTCTTCTCTCTCTCTTCCCCCCTCTCTCTCTCTCTTTTCCCTTCTCTCTCTCTCTCTCTCTCTCTCTCTCTCTTTCTCTTTTTCTTTTCTTTCTCTCTTTTTTTCCTCTTTCCTCTCTCTTTTTTTCTCTCTTCCCCCCCTCTCTCTCTCTCTCTCTCTCCCCTTCCCCCTCTTCCTCTCTCTCTTCTCTCTCTCCTCTTCTCGTCTCTTTTTCTCTCTTTTCCCGTTCTTTCTTTCCTTTCTTTTTTCCCTCTTTCTTTCTCTCTCTCTTTTTCTCTTTTTCTCTCTCTCTCTTCTCTCCCCTCTCTCTCTCCCCCCTCCCCCTTTTTCTCTCTCTCTCTCTCTCTCTCTCTCTCCTCTTCTCTCTCTCTCTCTCCCCCTTCTTTCTCTTCCCCTCTCTTTCTCTCTCTCTTTCCTCTCCTCTTTCTCTCCTCTTTTCTCTCTCTCTTCTCTCCTTTCTCCCTCTCTCTCTCTCTCTCCTCTCTCTCTCTCTCCCTCTCTTCCTCTCTTCTCCTCTCTCTTTCTTTTTCTTTCCTCTTTCTCTTTCTTCCTTTTCTTTTCTCTTTTTCCCTTTTTTCTCTCTCTCTCTTTCTCTCTCTCCCCTCTCTCTCTCCTCTCTCTCTCTCTCTCTCTCTTCTCTCTCCCCTCCTCTCCCCTCTCCTCCTCCCCTCCCTCCCCCTTCCTCTCTCCTCTCTCTCCCCCCTCCCCTCCTCTCCTCCCCCCTCCCTCTCTCTCTCTTCTCTCTCTCTCCTTCTCTCTCTCCTCTCTCTCTCTCTCTCTCTCTCTCTCTCTCTCTCTCTCTCTCTCTCCAACACCACAAACACACACACACACTAAACACATACTATACACACACAACACACCACACACACACACACACACACAAAAGGGGCTCCAGAAAGAGGGAGGGGTTGGGGCACACCACCAATGCGGCCCAAAAGACACACAACCAGGAAAAGTGACGGGGTTTTCGGAAGTGAGCAAATACCTCAAAGGCAATGGGCCAGATAACACTCTCCATGGGTCCTGAGAGAGGGAGCAGAGGCACATTAACCCCTTTAACAACAAATTTAATCATCATCGAAAAAGGGGGAATGCCTGAGGATGGAAGCAGCAAAAAGGTCCCAAATTTTTTAAAAGAGACAACTGAAGCCTAAACTACGACCGGTCCTGACAGTTAAAAAGCAAAGTCATGGGGGAAGATTACAGAGAAGGTGGTGGAAAACCCCAGAAAGGAATGATATAACGCCCCAAAAAGGTTTCAGGGGGGGAAATCCTGTGCCCAAAAACCCTTTTGGATTTTTAGACATGGGGACCAGTAAGACAAGAGAGAGAGGGGGGGGTGGATTGCATTTTCTTGGACTGCAAGAAGGCATTTGACACAGTTCCACACAAAAGGGTTTGTGCAAAAACTGGGGGGACCCAAACAGGGATAAAGGGGAAGCACTACAGTGGATCAGGGAATACTTGCGGAAGACAGAGGAGCATGGGATGTGGGGAGGGTCAGATGGGCACCTTGACCAGCGGGGTCCCACAGGGGTAAGTCCTAGTACCAGTGCTGTTTCTGGTATTTGTGAACGACATGACGGAAGGAATAGACTCCGAAGTGTCCCTGTTTGCAGATGACGTGAAGTTGATGAGAAGAATTCATTTGATCGAAGACCAGGCAGAACTTCAAAGGGATCTGGACAGGCTGCAGACCTGGTCCAGCAATTGGCTCCTGGAGTTCAATCCCACCAAGTGCAAAGTCATGAAGATTGGGGAAGGGCAAAGAAGACCGCAGACTGAGTACAGTCTAGGGGGCCAGAGACTACGAACCTCACTCAAGGAAAAAGATCTTGGGGCGAGTATAACACCAGGCACATCTGAAGCGCACATCAACCAAATAACTGCTGCAGCATATGGGCGCCTAGCAAACCTCAGAACAGCATTCCGACATCTTAATAAGGAATCGTTCAGGACCCTGTACACCGTGTACGTTAGGCCCATATTGGAGTATGCGGCACCGGTTTGGAACCCACACCTAGCCAAGCATGTAAAGAAACTAGAGAAAGTGCAAAGGTTTGCAACAAGACTAGTCCCAGAGCTAAAAGGTATGTCCTACGAGGAGAGGTTAAGGGAAATCGACCTGACGACACTGGAGGACAGGAGAGATAGGGGGGACATGATAACGACATTCAAAATACTGAGAGGAATTGACAAGGTGGACAAAGACAGAATGTTCCAGAGATTGGACACAGTAACAAGGGGACACAGTTGGAAGTTGAAGACACAGATGAATCACAGGGATGTTGGGAAGTATTTCTTCAGCCACAGAGTAGTCAGGAAGTGGAATAGTTTGGGAAGCGATGTAGTGGAGGGAGGATCCATACATAGCTTTAAGCAGAGGTATGATAAAGCTCACGGTTCAGGGAGAGTGACCTAGTAGTGACCAGTGAAGAGGCGGGGCCAGGAGCTAGGACTCGACCCCTGCAACCTCAACTAGGTGAGTACACAGTGAGTCGGTCGGTACTATTCACTAGCGTAGACTTTGATCTTGTATTGGTTTCATTATGTTATAAATGTTGTGTACTTTTAGGTCACTTAATATACAACACTTTAAAAGCGGTAGTCTTAAGTGACTTAATGCCGGTAATTATTTTCAGAGTATCTTGATGTACGTCTTGATGATCTGCTCTTCCATTATTTTATATACTTAGCTTATAATCAGTTTGTTATCAAAGTCTGATAACCTACCACTCTCACCAAAATCATTGCTCTCTCGTATATTTTTAAAGCACTTTGTTTTAACGATAAATGCTTGAAATAAGTGAGGAGTATGTAAAGCTCTCTAACTTTACGTTGAATATTGTGAAACTAATATATTTTACCAAGAACATAGCCGCCGGACATGACATATTACACATTGCTCCTCCAACATTTACTTGGAATATTAAGAAAGTGCAGTAGTAAATTACTAAGAAACGCCTCTCAGGATACGCTGTGCTGTACTTATTTTAACATTTACCATCTGAAGAAAATAATGGAGACTTTTGTTTTATTACAGAAAATAGTTATGTAGTTTGCAGTATGATATTTAGAATAAGATAAATATGACAAGTGAAGGTTGGTGCAAGAGGAACTTGTACTGTAAATGCTCACATTTACTTACATATTAACACCTCTACAGTTATTTTTGACCAGTGTAACCACATTAAAAGAGTTTGTTCTTTACTCTTTCTCATTGGGAAGAACATACCACTGTTGGATCATAAAACATGGCTATATACAGTAGTTCATACATAAAGGGCAGGCAAACCACGGTACGGGTGGGGCTTCAACTGGCGGCAAGTGAGTCGTAAAATTACAGGTCAGCGCGTAAGCCAAGTAAGAAGGAAATAATGAAATGTAAACTGATAATGAAATATATTTTCTTACCACAAGAACATGAAAATTGTAATCCCTGCTGATAATTAAATTGTGCTTATTACCTCAACAAAATAAGTAATGTTATAACCTGTGGTGCCACTAAACAAACTCTTATTTACAGAAATGAGGTATAAAAAAATCCTGGCAAAGATTTATAACTCCGCAGGTGAACATGATAATTATCAACTGGTCGGTAATGCACTGTCAGGCAGTGCAACACAACTTTATTGCCTATCTGGTTACGAGTGAGAGGGGTTCGATTTGAGAAGGACCTGACCTGTAGGTTTATTACACTGTCCATCTTACTAGTGGGCCCCGCCTCTTACTCTCTCCGTCTTACTAGTGGACCCCGCCTCTGTAACACTGCCTCTCCGTCGTACTAGTGAGCCCCGCCTCTGTTACACTGCCTCTCAGTCTTACTAGTGGGCCTCGCCTCTGTTACACTGCCTCTCCGTCTTACTAGTGGGCCTCGCCTCTGTTACACTGCCTCTCCGTCTTACTAGTGGGCCTCGCCTCTTACACTGCCTCTCCGTCTTACTAATGGGCCCTGCCTCTATCCTCAAGATTTTCTCCGCCTGACCTTGACAGTATATAAGTCTGGGTTGTGTTGGTTTAGCTTCACATTGTTCCAGACTGTGGAGCAAAACGTTTCGTTTTGTTTTCGATAATTTAGAATGTCACCATTTCATAACCATAATATTAACTGCCTGACGTATTGTCGAGCATCGTTTGTGGCGATTTACTCGTTAGTGTAAGTCACACTGTGGAGTCACTAAGTCACACTGTGGAGTCACTGTAACTCACACTGTGGAGTCACTGTAACTCACACTGTGGAGTCACTGTACGTCACACTGTGGAGTCACTGTACGTCACACTGTGGAGTCACTGTAAGTCACACTGTGGAGTCACTGTAAGTCACACTGTGGAGTAACTGTACGTCACACTGTGGAGTCACTGTAACTCACACTGTGGAGTCACTGTAGTCACATGTGGAGTCAGAAGTCACACTGTGGAGTCACTGTAAGTCACACTGTGGAGTCACTGTAAGTCACACTGTGGAGTCACTGTAAGTCACACTGTGGAGTCACTGTAAGTCACACTGTGGAGCCACTGTAAGTCACACTGTGGAGTAACTGGTGTTTAGGAGCTGAACTGCTTCAAGACTCTTCAACAATATCTCGCTGTCCTTTTCTTAGGTAAACTTTGGGTCGTCAGTTCCTCACAATGAATGTAACTGCTGGTATTGTTACATGTTGTAATAATGTAACTGCTGGTATTGTTACATGTTGTAATAATGTAACTGCTGGTATTGTTACATGTTGTAATAACGTAACTGCTGGTATTGTTACATGTTGTAATAATGTAACTGCTGGTATTGTTACATGTTGTAATAATGTAACTGCTGGTATTGTTACATGTTGTAATGTAATGTGGTATTTTACATGTTGTAATAAGTACTGCTGGTATTGTTACATGTTGTAATAATGTAACTGCTGGTATTGTTACATGTTGTAATAATGTAACTGCTGGTATTGTTACATGTTGTAATAATGTAACTGCTGGTATTGTTACATGTTGTAATAATGTAACTGCTGGTATTGTTACATGTTGTAATAATGTAACTGCTGGTATTGTTACATGTTGTAATAATGTAACTGCTGGTATTGTTACATGTTGTAATAATGTAACTGCTGGTATTGTTACATGTTGTAATAATGTAAACTGCTGGTATTGTTACATGTTGTAATAATGTAACTGCTGGTATTGTTACATGTTGTAATAATGTAACTGCTGGTATTGTTACATGTTGTAATAATGTAACTGCTGGTATTGTTACATGTAATAATGTAACTGCTGGTATTGTTACATGTTGTAATAATGTAACTGCTGGTATTGTTACATGTTGTATTGTAACTGCTGGTATTGTTACATGTAATAATGTAACTGCTGGTATTGTTACATGTAATAATGTAACTGCTGGTATTGTTACATGTAATAATGTAACTGCTGGTATTGTGACATGTAATAATGCAACTGCTGGTATTGTTACATGTTGTAATAATGTAACTGCTGGTATTGTTACATGTAATAATGTAACTGCTGGTATTGTGACATGTAATAATGCAACTGCTGGTATTGTTACATGTTGTAATGTAACTGCTGGTATTGTTACATGTAATAATGTAACTTCTGGTATTGTTACATGTTGTAATAATGTAACTGCTGGTATTGTTACACGTTGTAATAATGTAACTGCTGGTATTGTTACATGTAATAATGTAACTGCTGGTATTGTTACATGTTGTAATAATGTAACTGCTGGTATTGTTACACGTTGTAATAATGTAACTGCTGGTATTGTTACATGTTGTAATAATGTAACTGCTGGTATTGTTACACGTTGTAATAATGTAACTGCTGGTATTGTTACATGTAATAATGTAACTGCTGGTATTGTTACATGTAATAATGTAACTGCTGGTATTGTTACACGTTGTAATAATGTAACTGCTGGTATTGTTACATGTTGTAATAATGTAACTGCTGGTATTGTTACACGTTGTAATAATGTAATTGCTGGTATTGTTACATGTTGTAATAATGTAACTGCTGGTATTGTTACATGTTGTAATAATGTAACTGCTGGTATTGTTACATGTTGTAATAATGTAACTGCTGGTATTGTTACATGTTGTAATAATGTAACTGCGGGTATTGTTACATGTTGTAATAATGTAACTGCTGGTATTGTTACATGTTGTAATAATGTAACTGCTGGTATTGTTACATGTTGTAATAATGTAACTGCTGGTATTGTTACATGTTGTAATAATGTAACTGCGGGTTTATTGTTACATGTTGTAATAATGTAACTGCTGGTATTGTTACATGTTGTAATAATGTAACTGCTGGTATTGTTACATGTTGTAATAATGTAACTGCTGGTATTGTTACACGTTGTAATAATGTAATTGCTGGTATTGTTACATGTTGTAATAATGTAACTGCTGGTATTGTTACACGTTGTAATAATGTAATTGCTGGTATTGTTACATGTTGTAATAATGTTGGTAGAATTATCGACAATATGTAAAGTAAAAGGACACAAGTGCAACTAATGTGAGATTTTTATTGTGGCAACGTTTCGCTCTCCCGGAGCTTTGACAAGCTGTAACGGCTTGACAAAGCTCCTGGAGAGCAAAACGTTGCCACAATAAAAATGTCACATTAGTTGCACTTGTGTCTTTTTGCTTTACATTGTTACACGTGTTGCTTCCTCAACTTGTTATTAACCCCAGTCTCACTAAGTATGACGTAGGAGCTCATTGCTAGGCCTGGGCTAAATTATCGATATTGCCAGGTATCGGCATATTTTGATGGCATCGGTATCGGCCTAAAGGTGAGAATCGAAATCAGTGGGTATCTGCTGTGTGTGTGTGTGTGTGTGTGTGTGTGTGTGGTGTGTGTTGTGTGTGTGTGTGTGTGTGTGTTTTGTGATATCTGCTGCTAATATTTACGGTCTCAGCGTTAATGTCGGCCTAAAATTGAGTGTTAATGTCGGCAAATGTTGATGGTCTCGGCATGCGTATGTATTGGCTAATTTTGACGGTATAGGTATCGGCCTAAAATTGAGTATCGGTATTGGCAAAAATTTTGTTATCGTTCCATCACTACCCAATGGTAATCTTTTAGTGACAGATGTAGTGCTTCCCTGAATTTTTAGGTCTCAGGAGTTCGTCGTATTTACTCACTCTGGCTGTCAAGAGAGGGTGGATACTCAAAAATGTTCGCTTGTGCAGGATTAGACACCTTGTGAGAAGATACAAAGCATCATGGGCATTCAGATCGGTTATTCCCTGCTCCTTATTTCAGTTTTCCTCTTAGAACTATGTTAATACCCTGATGACCCAGAGGTGTTTCAAGTATGATGTTAGTTGAGGTGTTAGTTGAGCTTTTCTCTTCAGGTGGCTCTAACAGCGGTAATGATGGACTGGTTGGTTTGGAAGGGTCGAGGCTTCTTCCCTTGACTTCACCTTTCTAAAATCAGTTACCACAGACTTCTGTACCTATCAGAGTGCCATCATCCAGGTATCAAATGTTTTATTCACTGATCAAGTCTGACTTGAGTTCTCATACTGTGTATCTGCCGAGCGCCATCTGCTGAGGTGACAGTTTTCGCTTATAATAAAGTTGGTAGAATTACCGACAATATGTAAAGTAAAAGGACACAAGTGCAACTAATGTGACATTTATTGTGGCAATGTTTCGCTCTCCAGGAGCTTTATCAAGCCATTACAAACAATACATATAAAGGCTCTGAGTGAGGTGCAATACTAGTGAGGTAACATTTCGATGTTCACTAGTGGTGGTAGTAGTAGTAACAAAAATAATACAGTAAGGAGGAGCAATTAATTCGTACATGAGTAAGAGGATATAAAAGCTATTACTTGGGTAACATAAAAATAGGTTGGACAAATAAAGACTGGAAAGAGGCAAGTTTTTTTCAGTGTTCACTCTCTGTAATGTGCTTGTGTAGTATAACAGGAGAGACTATGTGATGGCAGGGTTTACTGTTTTCAGGAGGATTCTTGCTAAGACTTCGGAGATGGTGAAGCTGCCGTTGTTTTGTTTAATTGTATTCGAAACAGCGATCAGTGCTGATTCAAGGCACTTGCGTCTGCGGAAATTAGTTTCTTTGATCACTAATTGGGCGTCTCTGAATTTCATGAGATGATTGGTGGAATTTCGGTGTTGTACACAGGCGTTGTTTAGTTGTCGTTCCTACATGCGTAAATGTTAGGTAAGACACATATGCAACGGTTAGGTATCTTTATTTTGAAACGTTTCGCCTACACAGTAGGCTTCTTCAGTCGAGTACAGAAAAGTTGATAGAAGCAGAAGAGACTTGACGATGTAATCAGTCCATCACCCTTAAAGTTTTGAGGTGGTCAGTCCCTCAGTCTGGAGAAGAGCATTGTTCCAAAGTCTGAAACAATATGAAGTTGAATGGACAGGATGGAGCTTTATATAGCGCCAGGAGGTGAGACGTAGGTCACTTTGGGAGGTCAGGTCCCTCTCAAATCCAGCCATTCTCACTAGTAGAAGTTGTCGAAGTAGATTTCAGGTCTGTTTCAGACTTTGGAACAATGCTCTTCTCCAGACTGAGGGACTGACCACCTCAAAACTTTAAGGGTGATGGACTGATTACATCGTCTTCAAGTCTCTTCTGCTTCTATCAACTTTTCTGTACTCGACTGAAGAAGCCTACTGTGTAGGCGAAACGTTTCAAAATAAAGATACCTAACCGTTGCATATGTGTCTTACCTAACAACCTGTCGGTATTTTATACCATTTTAATGTTCAATGCGTAAATGTGTTCATTGAGGCGGGTGTCGAGGTTTCTTGCTGTTTCACCTACGTAGATCTTGTCACAGCCTCCACAGGGTATAGTGTAAACTCCTGCATTGACTGGTTCGTGGTGCTTGGGTTTTGTCCTGGTTAGATCCTTTATTGAAGTGGTAGAAGCGATGGCGACTCTGGTGTTAGCTTGTGAAAGTACTTTTGAGACGTTTAGTGCAACCTGGCTGTTGGGAAGAATTATAACTTTGATAAATTAGACACATGTGCAACTCTTGGGTATCTTTATTGAGGAAACGTTTCGCCACACAGTGGCTTCATCAGTCCATACAAAGGAGAATCTTGAAGAATAGGAGGAGAATGAGGTAATCAGTCCCTCAACCTTGAGTCGATGTGGTCAGTCCATCAATCTTGAATAGAATACGGCATACGTGCTGAGAAGGAGCTTATAAACCGTTGGCAGGAGAGGTGAAGCAGTCAGAGGCAGTGTAACACTTATTCAATGTTGAACTAGGCAAGCGAAGAATTCCCAAGTATTAAGATCCCAAGAAGATGCAGTGTCTGACAGGTTTGTAGATGAATGGTTCAGATGATGGACTGACCACATCGACTCAAGGTTGAGGGACTGATTACCTCATTCTCCTCCTATTCTTCAAGATTCTCCTTTGTATGGACTGATGAAGCCACTGTGTGGCGAAACGTTTCCTCAATAAAGATACCCAAGAGTTGCACATGTGTCTAATTTATCAACATGTCGGTTCTCTGAACCATTCATCTACAAACCTGTCAGACACTGCATCTTCTTGGGATCTTAATACTTGGGAATTCTTCGCTTGCCTAATTCTTGGGCACGACCTACTTCAACATTGAATAAGTGTTACACTGCCTCTGACTGCTTCACCTCTCCTGCCAACGGTTTATAAGCTCCTTCTCAGCACGTATGCCGTATTCTATTCAAGATTGATGGACTGACCACATCGACTCAAGGTTGAGGGACTGATTACCTCATTCTCCTATTCTTCAAGATTCTCCTTTGTATGGACTGATGAAGCCACTGTGTGGCGACACGTTTCCTCAATAAAGATACCCAAGAGTTGCACATGTGTCTAATTTATCAACATGTCGGTTCTCTGAACCATTCATCTACAAATTATAACTTTGTTGGGAGCGGTGTTGATGCGTGGAGAATTGATGATCTGAAGAGCTCTTTTCTTGCAGTCTTTGATGAAAAAAGAAGGAAATTGTAACTCAGTGAATGTTTGGTGAATGTAAGTGCATTCCTCGTCAAGAAACTCAGGACTACAAAATTCGGTATGCTCTTAGGAAAAACCCGATGATGATGCCTCTTTTGGTCTTGGTATCTTGACTGGAATAGAAGTGTGTGAGATAAGAACATAAGAACATAAGAAAGGAGGAACACTGCAGAAGGCCTGTTGGCCCATACTAGGCAGGTCCTTTACAATTCATCCCACTAACAAAACATTTGCCCAACCCAATTTTCAATGCCACCCAAGAAACAAACTCCGATGTGCAAGTCCCACTCAAATCCAACCCCTCCCACTCATGTACTTATCCAACCTAAATTTGAAACTACCCAAAGTCCTAGCCTCAATAACCCAACTAGGTAGACTGTTCCACTCATCAACTACCCTATTTCCAAACCAATACTTTCCTATGTCCTTTCTAAATCTAAACTTATCTAATTTAAATCCATTACTGCGGGTTCTCTCTTGGAGAGATATCCTCAAGACCTTGTTAATATCCCCTTTATTAATACCTATCTTCCACTTATACACTTCGATCAGGTCTCCCCTCATTCTCCGTCTAACAAGTGAATGTAACTTAAGAGTCTTCAATCTTTCTTCATAAGGAAGATTTCTAATGCTATGTATTAATTTAGTCATCCTACGCTGAATGTTTTCTAACGAATTTATGTCCATTCTGTAATATGGAGACCAGAATTGAGCTGCATAATCTAGGTGAGGCCTTACTAATGATGTATAAAGCTGCAGTATGACCTCTGGACTTCTGTTGCTTACACTTCTTGATATAAATCCCAGTAATCTATTTGCCTTATTACGTACGCTTAGGCATTGCTGTCTTGGTTTAAGGTTGCTGCTTACCATAACCCCCAAGTCCTTTTCGCAATCTGTATGGCTAAGTTCTACATTATTTAACTTATAAGTGCTAGGGTTATAGACACTCCCGAGCTTCAGAACCTTGCATTTATCCACATTGAACTGCATCTGCCACTTTTCTGACCAAGAGTAGAGTTTGTCTAAATCCTCCTGAAGTTCCCTAACATCTACTTTTGAATCAATTATCCTACCTATCTTCGTGTCATCGGCGAATTTGCTCATATCACTAGCAATTCCTTCATCAAGATCATTGATATATGTTGTTAGGTAAGACACATATGCAACAGTTAGACAACTTTATTCCGAAACGTTTCGCCTACACAGTAGGCTTCTTCAGTCGAATACAGAAAGTACGCAGGAACAGTAGAGATGTGAAGACGATGTAATCAGTCCATCACCCTTAAAGTCGTAGAGTTTGAGGTTGTCAGTCCCTCGGCCTGGAGAAGTTCAGTTCCATAGTCAGGAACTATCTGAAGATCAAGCGACAGTGCGGAGACTTAAATACTGTCGGAAGGAGAGGTGCAGGGTAGTAGTAGTAGTAGTAGTGAGAGGCAACTGAGAGGTCATGTCCCTCTCAGATCCAACCCTTCTCACGTTAAGCCTACTGTGTAGGCGAAACGTTTCGGAATAAAGTTGTCTAACTGTTGCATATGTGTCTTACCTAACAACCTGTCGGTATTGTATACCATTTTGATGTTCATCATTGATATATATTATAAACAACAACGGGCCCAAGACTGATCCCTGTGGAACGCCACTTGTTACTGATCCCCACTCGGATTTAACCCCATTTATGGACACACTCTGCTTCCTGTCTGTGAGCCATGACTCGATCCACGAGAGCACCCTCCCCCCAATGCCATGAGCTGCTACTTTCTTCAACAGTCTTTGGTGCGGAACTCTATCAAATGCCTTACTAAAATCTAAGTAAACAATATCAAATTCTTTATCGTGGTCAACAGCCTCACAAGCTTTACTGAAGAAAGTTAATAAATTAGTTAGGGCAAGACCGGCCTCTTGTGAATCCATGCTGAGTATCATTAATCAAGCTATGCTCTATCGAGATGGCTTCTTATAATCTCAGCTATATTGACTCTAGCAACTTGCCTACAATTGAGTCAGGCTTATTGGGCGGTAATTTGACGGTAACGACTTGTCCCCTGTTTTAAAAATAGGAATTACATTAGCCATCTTCCACATATCAGACACTACACCTGTTTGAAGAGATAAATTAAAAATATTAGTTAATGGTTCACAGACTTCCATTTTGCATTCCTTAAGAACCCTTGAAAAAACCTCATCAGGACCCGGTGACTTATTTTGCTTCAGTCGGTCTATCTGCTTCACAACCATTTCACTAGTGACTGTGATGTTACATAATTTATCTTCTTCTGATCCACTATAAAAATTAATTACCGGAATATTATTAGTGTCTTCCTGTGTAAAAACCGAGAGAAAATAATTATTTAAAATCGAGCACATTTCATTCTCTTTGTCAGTAAGATGCCCATAGTTATTTTTAAGGGGACCTATCTTATCTCTGACTTTTGTTCTATATACCTGGAAAAAACTTTTTGGATTAGTTTTAGAACCCCTAGCAACTTTAATTTCATAGTCCCTTTTAGCTTTTTTATCCCCTTTTTAATGTCCCTCTTAATGTCAATATACTGATTCATAAGATGACCCTCGCCTCTTTTGATACGCCTATAAATTCCTTTCTTATGCCCTAGTAGATATTTCAGCCTATTATTCATCCATTTAGGGTCATTTCTATTTGATCTAATTTCCTTATAAGGGATAAACGTTCTTTGAGCAGCATGTATTGTGTTCAGAAAACTGTCATATTGATAGCTCTCTTCGTTACCCCAGTCAACAGATGATAAGTGTTCTCTAAGCCCATCGTAATCTGCTAAGCGAAAATCTGGGACTGTTACTGAGTTATCCCTACTATCATACTTCCATTCAATTCTAAATGTAATTGATTTGTGGTCGCTAGCACCCAGTTCCTCTGAAACTTTTAATTATTAACAAGGGATTCATTGTTTGCCAGAACTAAGTCAAGCAGGTTATTTCCCCTTGTAGGTTCTGTCACAAACTGCTTCAAAAAACAATCCTGAACTACTTCTAAGAAATCGTATGATTCTAAATTCCCAGTCAAGAAATTCCAATCAATATGACTAAAGTTAAAGTCTCCTAGAATTACTACATTATCGTGCCTTGTGGCCCTAACAATTTCCTCCCATAGTAGTCTCCCTTGGTCCTATCTAAATTAGGGGGACGGTATATCACACCTAAAATAATTTTTTATGCCCCTCTGAAAATTCTATCCAAACAGACTCTGTATGTGTTACTTCAGACTTAATACCCGTTTTTATGCAACAGTTCAAGC
Source organism: Cherax quadricarinatus (assembly GCF_026875155.1). NCBI lineage: Eukaryota > Metazoa > Arthropoda > Malacostraca > Decapoda > Parastacidae > Cherax > Cherax quadricarinatus. The sequence goes on from NC_069416.1 coordinate 7,529,727, forward strand.
GATCTCGGACATACAATGCCACCCCCCCCCCCTTCCCGATACTTCTATCTACTTGGAACAATTTAAAACCCTGAATGTGACATTCTGCAGGCATGTCCCGACTTTTTGAATTAAACCACGTCTCAGTAATGGCAATACATCTATGTTACCTGCACTAGCAACTAGTCTCAACTCGCCCATCTTATTCCTAGCACTGCGACTATTTGTGTAATAAACTTTTAATGACCCTCCTCTCTCTTTACCCTTCCTGCTTTTTTCTATTATTCCACTAAACCTATTACTGTCCTTGTCAATTAGTGCCACTGGCTTTCCAATATCCACCTCATTTTGCCTATTACTAGTTTTCCTGGTACTCATATTACTACCCTGCGACTTCACAGTTTTCCTGCAAAAACCCATACCTCTAACTAATCCTAGTTTAAAGTCCTAACAAACACCCTCAACTGAGTTAGCAAAAAAAACCCACACCTGCCCTGGATAAGTGAACCCCATCCCTGGCATACATGTCATTTCGGCCATAGAAGTTGCCCCAGTTGTCAATGAATGGTACTGCATTATCCTTACAGTGTTTATCCAGCCAACAATTAATACCAATTGCTCTGGACAACCATTCATTACCAACACCTCTTCTTGGCAAAATGCCACATATAACAGGGCGCCCCCCCTTCTTCCTAATCATGTCTATAGCTGTCCTGAACTTTCTAACTAAATCCTCACTTCTACGCTTGCCAACATCATTGCCTCCAGCACTGAGGCAAATAATAGGATTGATCCCATTACCGTTCATGATGTTGTCAAGCCGGCTAACAATGTCCTCCATCCCAGCCCATGTCCTCCATCCCAGCCCCAGATCATTTTTATTGGTGGGCTTCCGATAAACTTGAAATCTTAGGTTGTTGTCTACTTTGTGAATGAGGACGTCGAGGAAAGGTAGCTTGTCGTTGGACTCTTCTTCTAGTGTAAACTGAATCGCTGGTTCAACTGCGTTGAGCCTTGCCTGAAGATCCCGTACATCAAAACGTTTTGGAGTTATTACGAGGACATCGTCCACGTAACGTAACCAAGTGACGCTTGAAGGGATGATGTAGTCCTGAGTTTCTTGACGAGGAATGCACTTACATTCACCAAACATTCACTGAGTTACAATTTCCTTCTTTTTTCATCAAAGACTGCAAGAAAAGAGCTCTTCAGATCATCAATTCTCCACGCATCAACACCGCTCCCAACAAAGTTATAATTCTTCCCAACAGCCAGGTTGCACTAAACGTCTCAAAAGTACTTTCACAAGCTAACACCAGAGTCGCCATCGCTTCTACCACTTCAATAAAGGATCTAACCAGGACAAAACCCAAGCACCACGAACCAGTCAATGCAGGAGTTTACACTAGACCCTGTGGAGGCTGTGACAAGATCTACGTAGGTGAAACAGCAAGAAACCTCGACACCCGCCTCAATGAACACATTTACGCATGTAGGAACGACAACTTAAACAACGCCTGTGTACAACACCGAAATTCCACCAATCATCTCATGAAATTCGGAGACGCCCAATTAGTGATCAAAGAAACTAATTTCCGCAGACGCAAGTGCCTTGAATCAGCACTGATCGCTGTTTCGAATACAATTAAACAAAACAATGGCAGCTTCACCATCTCCGAAGTCTTAGCAAGAATCCTCCTGAAAACAGTAAACCCTGCCATCACATAGTCTCTCCTGTTATACTACACAAGCACATTACAGAGAGTGAACACTGAAAAAAAACTTGCCTCTTTCCAGTCTATATTTGTCCAACCTATTTTTATGTTACCCAAGTAATAGCTTTTATATCCTTTTACTCATGTACGAATTAATTGCTCCTCCTTATTGTATTATTTTTGTTACTACTACTACTACTACTACTACTACTACTACTACTACTACTACTACTACTACTACTACTACTACTCACCACCACCACCACCACCACCACCACCACCACCACTAGTGAACATCGAAATGTTACCTCACTAGTAGCACCTCACTCAGAGCCTTTATATACCCTCTCTGTCCATGTATTGTTTGTAATGGCTTGATAAAGCTCCTGGAGAGCGAAACGTTGCCACAATAAATGTCACATTAGTTGCACTTGTGTCCTTTTACTCTACAGTTTTCGCTTAATAGTTGAATCTTTGCTGTAACCAGCTCAGAAGAATGGATATAGACTAAGGAAATGCACTCGAATGACTTTCAAAATCACTAGATTATAAGGTGCATTTTTGACGTCTGGTTTAACTAGGACATTACACAAATAACCCGCACATAGGAGAGAGGAGCTTACGACGACGTTTCGGTCCGACTTGGACCATTTACCAAGTCACACTAAGAGAAAAGAGAGAAGGGGGCAGTATATATAGGCCAGCAGTACTTTGGAGAAACTGGCCTTTCTCTTTCTGACAGACACAAGGAGCACAAAAGTAGTCTTAGACTTGCCGACACCAACAATGCTCTTTTCTGTCATGTCAGAGATCACTGTCATCCTATTGACTGATCTGATAAAACTGTCTACCCCACTTCTAACTTTCACAGTCGCCGTCTGTTGAATCCTCCTTTATACACAACTCTCCTTGTTTGAATCTTATTATTGGTTTGTCTCTGTAGATGCATTCCTTTCTCATTACATTGTAAAGTGCTCCAAACTTCAGAACACCCGTGACTTAACCTGATTCTTTTTTCTCCTCCCTCTTCCCCTTTCCTTTTTTCTCTTTCTTCTTTGGGTTTTCTTTCTTTTGCCTTAGGTGTTTGATTCTTTTTATTCCCCCCCTCCTATGTTTTTGTTCCTACCACACTATGGGCTCCTAGCTTTCCTGCAGTGCTCCGCTTTCTTGTTCATTGGCGGCGGCGGCGGCGGCGGCGGCACGGCGGCTGCGGCTGCGGCGGCTGCGGCGGCGGCGGCTGCTGCGGCGGCTGCTGCTGCGGCTGCTGCTGGCGGCTGCTGCGGCGGCGGCGGCTGCGGCGGCGGCGGCGGCGGCGGCGGCTGCTGCGGCTGCGGCTGCTGCGGCTGCGGCTGCTGCGGCTGCTGCGGCTGCTGCGGCTGCTGCTGCTGCTGCTGCTGCTGCTGCTGCTGCTGCTGCTGCTGCTGCTGCTGCTGCTGCTGCTTCTGCTTCTTCTTCTTCTTCTTCTTCTTCTTCTAGCTCTCTTGTCCCGTCCCTGTCTGCTGGCCTATATATACTGCCCCTTCTCTCCTTTGTTAGTGTGACTTTGTAAGTAAATGGTCCAAGTTGGGCCGAAACGTCGTTGCGAATGGTCCAAATTGGGCCGAAACGTCGTTGTGAATGGTCCAAGTCGGACCGAAACGTCGCCGTAAGCTACTTTCTCCTATGTGCCGGTTATTTGCATATTGTTCCAGTCACGGTATTGCGCCTCTTGTGTTATTTAGGACATAATATGATGTAGACCTGACTGTATTAGCCGCTACTACGCTGCCTTGACATACACCAAAGGAAAGTTAGTTTGAAATTAGGTGACGATGGAATCACACAAGATGCTAGATTTTTGTGTTTTTATAAACACTTTGTTATATATGACAATTTGACAGTGTGATTGGTTGCAGTTTTTGCCCCCCCCCCCCTCAAAAAAAAAAATGTACATGGGGTACATCAAGGGTTTGTTTTAATCCTCTGATAATATGTTACCTCTTAATAAGAATAATTCTCTCGCCACTTGCAAGTGTAGCAGCGGGAAGGCTAAATATATACAGCAGGAAACTTGAGTTTTTTTTTTTTATCAAGTATGTATTGAGGACTGGTATAAGACATTTTATTTTTGCATGTCATACTTTTTGCTGGTGTAGTTTGGCTCTCCTGAGACCTGCTTAGTGACTGCTGTCACCCAGGGCCATGACAGTTACCCTCCTAGCCAGCCTCTCCCTTTACCACTCACTGACTTCCTCTGTAATACTACCACCGCTCTACTCTTCACCTCTATAATAGTACCTCCTCCTCCTCCTCCTCTCTGTGGTAAATAGTCTTTGTTTTCTGTGTAAGTTCGTTCTTCTAGTGCAGTGGTTCCCAAACTTTTTCAGCTTGTTACCCAATTTAACATGCCACATAAAGCATGTTACCCCTTTCACAAAATGTTGTTATTATTGATATATATGGCTAAATTAAAACACTTGAGATATTTTCTTTTATTTATTGTATTTGAACATTGTGCATCTCTAATGACTATTACCAAAGATGTCAAGAACATCAGTGGGATGGATGGAGTTGCATACTTGAAGCTAGTTTAGGAATTCTTGGCTTCATACCAGCTTATGTCTACCTCGGCTGATGCTCACAGATAAACTGACAGTGTGAAATAGAGGCAGCCTCAGGAAGTGAGTGACGCGTACTGGACAGGTCGATCTGGGCTACTGAGTGACTTTTGTCCTGAAGCATACTTGTCAAAATACTTTTGGGTTTCCACACACTTAGCTATATATTTCTTCTTTTCTAATACTGTATATTAGTTTTTGATGTTTATTGTTATTTGGTTTAACTTTATTACTTATAATAGGTTTACTTTACAACTTTATATACTAAGACAAAGTTAATAATAATCCTCATACCGGGTACCGCATTGTTTTCTTGATTTTCAGAATTCATAACTTTTTTTCTGTCACCCCTCCATTACCCCCCAAAAATGGTTAAATTACCCCCAGGGGGTAATTTACCCCCAGTTTGGGAACCACTGTTCTAGTGCATATTTATGACGCCGTCTGTACGTGGAGAGTACTTGAGGGCCTAGTCCAAATCTGCGCACTGATATGACAACATACTGGAGTAAAAGAGATGCCAGAAAAGTACAGTATACTCGGTGAAAAGCAAGGGCTCCGTGGGCACGATAAGAGAACATTGTATCAACATCTGTGGACCCAAAATATATCAAACACTTCCGGGACAAGTGTAGAAGTTTTCAAGAAGAAGCTTGACAAGTACCTCCGCCAAGTGCCAGATCAAGCAGGCTGTGATGGATATATTGACCAGTGCGCTGGCAGCAGTAACAGCCTGGTTGACCAGGCTAGCACTAGACAAGCAGCAGACAAGCCTCACGCAATGCTGGGCTCTGAAAGTAGGAAAATAAACCGGCAGTGATGGCGGCGCCACTGGAGCATGCTTATTAATGTGACTGGTTTCCTGAGCTATACCCTCCCAGCCTGGCGTGGGACCAGGCTGGGAGGGTATAACTTCAGCCAGGCTGTTGGGGCTCTGGTGGCCTGGTGGTTAACGCTCTCGCTTCACACGGCGAGGGCCTGGGTTCGATTCCCAGCCAGAGTAGAAACATTGGACGTGTTTCTTTCCACCTGTTGTCTATGTTCCCCATCAGTAAAATGGGTACCTGGGTGTTAGTCGACTGGTGTGGGTCGCATCCTGGGACACTGACCTAAGGAGGCCTGGTCACAGACCGGGCCGCGGGAGCGTTGACCCCCGGAACTCTCTCCAGGTAAACTCCAGGTAGCCGCCCACACAACAAAATGCCATCACAACCCAGATGATAAAGATGGAAATAAATGGTATAAAATACCGGCACAATGGAAATATAAACACACATGCAGTATAATGTGATCCTTTATTGACTACGTTTCGCCCACACAGTGGGCTTTTTCAAATCTGAGACTTGAAAAAGCCCACTGCGTGGGCGAAACGTAGTCAATAAAGGATCACATTATACTGCATATGTGTTTATATTTCCAGCTGATAAGGAATTTGCAGGAAATACAGTATTGTTATATGGTTTGCTCTTGAGCTAGGTCTTGGTTCAGGCAGCATCTCCCTCATTGTTGACAGACTTGTCACTTGAGTACAACACTCTCACTTTCTAAACTACTCTACCTGGCGTGTTAGTGAAGCATGCAACTCACTCACCCTAACCTTCATAAACACCTGTGTGTGAGCAATTACACACATGTGCAACATCTGCGTATCTTTGTAGACGTTTCCCCAACCAGTGGCTTTATCAAAACAATACAAGGCATCATGAGAGGGACTGAGGTAATCAATCCCTCCGTCTTGGAGGGACTGATTGCACCTACACACCCACACACATACACCCACACACATACACCCACACACATACACCCACACACACCCACACACACCCACACACACCCACACACACCCCCACACATACACCCCCACACATACACCCACACACATACACCTACACACATACACCCACACACATACACCCACACACATACACCCACACACATACACCCACACACATACACCCCCACACATACACCCCCACACATACACCCACACACATACACCCACACACATACACCCACACACATACACCCACACACATACACCCATACACATACACCCACACACACCCACATATATACACGCACACCCACACACATACACCCACGTACACCCACTGGCATGCAAAGAGTACGTAACCTTTATTCGGCGCATGTACACACCCTCATTTACAGGCTCTCTCTCCCAACCAGCGAACCAGGTGACTGAGGGTTGACGATGGGGCCCCGTCGTTCAACCAGTACCCAGGTTCCAGCCAATGAGAAGATGGTTTTGGCAATCGCAGAGGTGATGTGGATACCACTCTCCTGTCTGCCCTTGTCATTCCCATTCTAGAGCTGGTTGAAGCACGGTCTGCTCTCTAGTGGCTTCTATTCTGCCTTGCTTACCGTGGAGTGCACTAATACATATCACTGTACATAGTGTATATAGTGTACATACTTCTGTTCTAAATTGGTGAAGGATAATATAAGTCAAAAGTTTTCTGCTGTGTTTATTTTGCTCCCTTTACACCCAGGATAACAGGCCATTTGGACTCCTGGGTTGTAATACCCACACACACCCCCACACCCACACTCAGACCTACACACCCACACTCAGACCTACACACCAACACCAACCCTACACACCCCCACCAACCTACCCCCCACACACACACACACACCTACACAAACCCACCTACACTCATTACACCCCACATTTTACACCTCCTCCCCCAAAAACCTACCCAACAAACCTACCCCCCCTACCACACACACCAAAAACCCTACACAACACACCTACCACAAAACCACCTACACCCCCAACTACCACCAAACCCACAACAACCTACACCACACAACCAAAAACACCACACACAAAACCTACCACCCCACCCCACACCTACACACAAAAACCACACACCACCTACCCCCCACCTACACAAAACACCTACACACACACACCTACAACACCCCCTACACACCCCCTCACACACACACCACACCCCCAACCCTAACACACACCTACACACCTAACACACAACACACAACCACCACACCTCCCACACACACCCCACACACAACCAAAACAAATAAATTAACACAACAAAAACCCTAAAAACCAATAACAAAAAAATTTTTCCAAACACAAACAAACACATCACACAAAAAATCACAAAAAAACCTACACAAACAAAAATAAAAACATAAACAACCCATACACAAACAATAAAACCACCTCAACCTAACACAAAACCAACCACTACCCCCCTCAACTAACACACACCCCCCCCCACCCCACACCACACACAAACACAAAAACCCAAAAAAAAACAAACACATAAAAACAAAAAAAACAAAACAACCAAAACACATAACAAACCAAACAAACCAAAACCAAAAAAACCCCACCACAAACAAAAATTTTTACAAAACCAACCAAACAACAACCAAAAAAACCCACCTCAAAAAACCCTAACAAAAACCCAAACCCCCCCCCCAAACCTAAACAATACACCACACACACCACACACACCACACACACACCCCAACACACAACACCACACCTACACAAAACCCTAACACACACCTACACACACACCACACCCCCCCCCCACCACACCTAAAAACCCCCACACACCACCACCACACACCTACACACACACCCCACAAACACACCTACCCACACCCCTTTAACACAAAACCCAACAAAACCCCAACACCCACACACCACACACACCCCACACCACACACACACCCCCAAAACCCCAAATACACAACACACCACACACCAACACACCCCCACACCCACACACACACCCCCAACACACACACCACAAAACCCTACCCCACACACACACCACACCACCAACACACCACCACACACACCACCACCACACAACCACCCACCACCCACACACCCCTAAAACACACACACCTAACAACACACCTACACACCCCACACCACACCACCCCCACACCAAACCTACACCACACACCTACCCACCCCCACCAACCAAAACCCCCCAACACACCTACACACCCCTACACCAAAACCACCACACCACCACCCCCCAACCACACCCCCAACACACACACAAAACCCCAAACCCACCCCAACACCACCACACACACCCCAACCACCACACCCCCCACACCCCACCTAACCCCAAAACACCAACCCAAACACCTAACAACCACAACCAAACACCAACACACACTACACCACACACCCCTACACACACAACCTCACACACCACCAACCCCACACCCCACCCAACCTACACACCCACCTAACACACCCCACCTCCCCTCCCCCCAACCCCTACCACACACACAACCTACCACACCTACACAACCACCTACACACACACCCCTACCACACTACAAATCATTTACACCACCACTACCAAACTTACACCCCCACCCCCTACACACCACCAAAAACACACCCCATACCAAAAAAACCAAACCAACCCCCACTACACAACACACACCTACACCACCAACCCACCACCCACACCACCTACCACACACCTAACCCCAAACCCACACACCTACAACACACCACACAACCCCACCACACACAACCCCTACACACACCCCCTACACCCACACCCCTACACACACACCCCCCCACACCTACCACCACCACCACACACACACCCCTAAACCCACACCTCCACAAAACACACACCCCACAACCTACACACACCACCTCACCCCCACACCAAAAACCCCCAACACACCTACACACACAAAACCAACCCACACCCCCACACACCCACACCCCCCCCACAACACCACCCCCAACACACACACACACAACACCAACAAAAAAACAATAACCCCCCTACAAAAAAATACAAAAATACAAACAAATAAAACCAAACACATACAACACACCCTAAACAAATAAACAAAAATTTAAAAAAACCACCCACAAACAAAAAAAAACAAACAACCCCACAACAACAAGGAAACAGGCCAAAGATAGGGGGGCCCTAAAACGACATAAAAATCTGGGGGGGGATTGACAATACAAAAAAATTTTTTTTAAGAACACTTTTTAACAAACACAAACAAACCAAAACACAAAAAACCCCCCCACATTCCAAAATAAAAACAAAACAACCCAACATTTTTAAAAAAAAAACCCCCCAAAACCCCTAACACAAACCCCAACCCCAACCACCCCCCAACCCAAAAAAAAACTAAACCCCCCAACACAACCCCCACCACAACCCCCCCCCACACAAAACCCCCACCCCCACCCCCCACACCCCCCCACCCCCCCAACACACACAACCCCACCCACCCCCCAAACCCCAAACCCCCCCCCCCACCCCAACACCCCAACCCCACCCCCCCCCAACCCCCAACCAACCCCCCCCCCCCAAAACCCCAACACCCCCCACCCAAACCCCCCAAAACCACCCCACACCCCCCCCCACACACACCCCCCCCCACCACCCCACCCCCCCCACCCCCCCACCCCCACACCCCCACCCCCCCACACCCCTCCACCCCCACACCAACACACACCCCCCCACCCCCACCCACCACCCCCCCCAACCCCAAAACCCTCACCCCCACCAACCACCACCCACCCCACCCCCCCCCCACACCCCACCCCCCACCCCCCCCCACACCACACACACCCACACCCCACACACCACACACACCACACACACACCCCCCCACACCACCACCCCACACCACACACAACCCACCCACCAACACACCACACCCCACACACACACCCAAACCCCACACCCCCAACACCCCACACAACCAACCCCCCCCCTAACCCCCCCCCCCCCCCCACCCAACCACCACCCACAACACCACACCCCCAACCCCCCACCCCCCACACCCCACCCCCCACCCCCACACCCACACCCCCCCCCACCCCCCAAAAAACCCCACCCCCACCACCACCCCACCCCCCACCCCCCCCCCCACCCCACACCACCCACCCCCCCACCCCCAAACCCACCCCACCCACCACACCACCCCCCCCCCCCCAAACCCCCCCCCCCCCCCCCCCCCCCCCCCCCCCCCACCCCCCCCCCCCCCACCCCCACCACCCCCACAACCACCCACCAACCCAACACTCACCCCACCCCCACCCCAACACAACCCCCCCCCCCCACCCACCCACCCCCCCCCACCCCCACCCAAACCCACCCCCCCACCCAAACCACCCCCCCCCCCCCCACCACCCCCCCCCCCCACCCCCCCCACCCCCCCCCCCCCCCCCCACCCCCCCCCCCCCCCCCCCCCCCCACCCACACCCCCCCCCCCCCCCCCCCCCCCCCCCCACCAACCCCACCCCCCCCCACCCCACCACCACCCCCCCCCCCCCCCCCCACCCCCCCCCACCCACCCCCCCCCCCCAACACACACACCAACCCCCCCCCCCCCCACCCACCCCCCCCCCCCCCACACCACACCCACCCCCCCCCCCCCCCCCCAAACACCCCCACCAAACCCCCACACCCCAAAAACCCCACCTACACACACACACACCAACCCACCCCCCTTCCCCCACACCCCCCCCAAACAACCCACCCCCACCACACACCACACACCAACCCCCACCCCCCCACACACACCACCCACCCCCCACCCCCCCAACAACCCCACACCACCCCCACACCACACACAACACCACACAACCCCCACCCCCCCCAACACCCCCACACACCCACACAAAAACACCCCCAAACACACACCACACACCCCTACACACACACCCCTACCACACACACCAACACAAAACAACCACACCACCCACACAACCCCAAAACCCCCCCCCCATCCCCACCCCCCTACACACAACACCCCTACACACACACATACAACCCCCCCAAAAACCCACACCAACCCACACCCCCTACACCCCACACACACAAAACACACACCTACCCACACACCACACACACACACACCACACAACCACAAACACCCCCAACCAACACACACACACAAAACACAAAACCACACACCCCCCCACCCCCACCACACACAACCACAAAACACACACACCAAACCACAACACACCCACACACCACCTCATACATAACACACCCCCACCACCTACACACACACCAACCCTACACCAACACCCACCACCACACAACACACAACACACACACACACAACCACCCCCCCCCCCACACCACAACCCCACAAAAAACACAACAACCACAACACACACACACACACACCCAACACACACCTCACACCACCTACAACACACCCCTACCACACACCACACCTACACACAACCACCCCTAACACACACCAACTAACACACACCACACCTCACACACCTACAACACACCCACACCTACACACCCCTACAACACACCCCTACCACACACACCTACACACACCCCCTACACACACACACACCTACACACAAAACCCCTACACACACACACCTGCAAAACACACCTACACCACGCACCTAAACACACACCCCTCCCACACACAACACACACAACCCTCCCACACACCCTACCCCACACCTCCTACACAACAACACCTCCCCAAACAACACACCAACACCTCACCCAACACAACACACACCCCTACCCCAAACACACACACTTACACAACACACACACCCCTACACACCTACACCACACACCAAGGTGGTAATAGAAGTGATGTTAACCCACCAAAAAGCGGGAGGCCAAGGCAAGAGTACGACGAGAGCAATAGAGCGTGGTTGACACACTGGCTAAGGGGCCCAAAAAGAGCTCATGCATGCAGGGCAAAGCTCCTGATTATGGGTTTTTTCCCAAAAGGAATCGATTGGGGAAAATTTGGGGCCACGGGGGGGCCAAGATCATGGGGGGCAAGATGATGGAGGTTGGTTCTGGAAAACTTCAGTGCCAACCAAAGGGACACTACAGAGAGGAGGAGAGGATAAACCAAGCAAGGTGGACTTAGTTTTAAAACTTGTAGGCAGATATCGAGGACATCAATATAAAAGACCCCTTGGGGCCAGTGACCATTGGTTTTAAGCTTCAAAAACACATAAGCTACAATGGGGGGGAGAAGAGGAACCGGGACGAAAAACCAAACTACAAAAGGGGAACACGGAATGAGGAATTTCCTAAAGGGGGTTCGTGGGACAGAGAACTGGGGGGGAACCTTATGAGATGAGGAATATTAGCAACAAAATGAAAGGGAGGCTGAGGAAGGTTTGCCCCCAAGGGGAACGGGAATAATGAAAAAACCCAGGTAGCCCGGGCTTCCCAAAGGTGCAGGGAGGAAAAAAACCAAAAGGGTCTAGGGAAGGAAAAAATATAGAAGGAAAAGGACCCGGGAGAATGGGAAAGGCAGTTGTAGACCGGGGAAACGAATTTTGCACAGATAAGAAGGGGGGCCCAAAGACAATATGAAAAGAATAGCAGGAAAGCCAAACTGACCCGAAACGGGAAAAAACAAGTCAAGGACCAGGTAATCAGCAAAGGAAAGGAAGGAGGAAGAACAAAAAAAATGACCGTGGAAAGTATTAAAACCAACAAAAAAGAGATTTCAAAGAAGTTTTCACAGAGGAACAGAAGGGGGCTCCAGAAAGACAAAAGAGGGGGGCCCACCAACATGTGTGGACAAGTGCCACAACCGGGGAAGAAGTGAAGAGGCTTCTGAGTGAGTAGATACCTCAAAGGAATGGGGCCGGGGATATCATCCCCCCCGGGGTATGAGAGAGGGAGCAGAGGCGCTATGGCCCCCAAAAACAACTTTTCAATACATCTTCAAACGGGAGATTGCTGGGGCATGGAAGACGAAAAAATGTAGTCCCAATCTTTAAAAAAGGAGACGGGCATGAAGCATTTAAACTAAGCCGTGTCACTGACTGTATGTATGCAAAATCAGGGAGAAGATTATCAGGGAAAGTGGGGGAAAACCCCTAGAAAGAAACACTCATCAACAGCAGCCAAAAGGGGTTTCGGGGAGGGGAAAATCCGTTCAAAAACCTATGGGTTCTATGAAGGGTGAAGCAGAAAGACAAGAGAGAGGGGGGTGGGGTGGATTGGCATTTTCTTGGACTGCAAGAAGGCGTTTGACACAGTTCCACACAAGAGATTGGTGCAAAAACTGGAGGACCAAGCAGGGATAACAGGGAAGGCACTACAATGGATCAGGGAATACTTGTCAGGAAGACAGCAGCGAGTCATGGTACGTGGTGAGGTGTCAGAGTGGGCACCTGTGAACAGCGGGGTCCCACAGGGGTCAGTCCTAGGACCAGTGCTGTTTCTGGTATTTGTGAACGACATGACGGAAGGAATAGACTCTGAGGTGTTCCTGTTTGCAGATGACGTGAAGTTGATGAGAAGAATTCACTCGATCGAAGACCAGGCAGAACTACAAAGGGATCTGGAGAGGCTGCAGACCTGGTCCAGCAATTGGCTCCTGGAGTTCAATCCCACCAAGTGCAAAGTCATGAAGATTGGGGAAGGGCAAAGAAGACCGCAGATGGAGTACAGTCTTGGGGGCCAGAGACTACGAACCTCACTCAAGGAAAAAGATCTTGGGATGAGTATAACACCAGGCACATCTCCTGAAGTGCACATCAACCAAATAACTGCTGCAGCATATGGGCACCTAGCAAACCTCAGAACAGCATTCTGACATCTTAATAAGGAATCATTCAGGACCCTGTACACCATGCACGTTAGGCCCATATTGGAGTATGCAGCACCAGTTTGGAACCCACACCTAGTCAAGCATGTAAAGAAACTAGAGAAAGTGCAAAGGTTTGCAACAAGACTAGTCCTAAAGCTAAGAGGTATGTCCTATGAGGAGAGGTCAAGGGAAATCAACCTGACGACACTGGAGGACAGGAGATAGGGGGGACATGATAACGGCATACAAAATACTGAGAGGAATTGACAAGGTGAACAAAGACAGGATGTTCCAGAGATGGGACACAGCAACAAAGGGACATAGTTGGAAGTTGAAGACACAGATGAATCACTGGGATGTTAGGAAGTATTTCTTCACCCACAGAGTAGTCAGGAAGTGGAATAGTTTGGAAAGCGATGTAGTGGAGGGAGGATCCATACATAGCTTTAAGCAGAGGTATGATAAAGCTCGCGGTTCAGGGGGAGTGACCTAGTAGCGACCAGTGAAGAGGCAGGGCCAGGAGCTTGGACTCGACCCCTGCAACCTCAACTAGGTAAGTACAACTAGGTGAGCATGTGCGCACGTGTGCGCACACACACACACACACACACACACACACACACAAACCTAACCTAACCTAATACATTAGCTCATAAATTCCCCTTCCACACACACATTTTTACGATAAGCTGAAGCAGCTAGAACATCTCAACAGGATAAAAGCAAAATGGGCTCTCAAAAGGGAGGACGTAAAGGCAAGGGAACAGATGATGGCTGGTCGGAAAAGGAAGAATGGGTAGAACGGCTCAAGAACAATATGGAACAACAATGGGAGAAAAGGTTAAACGAGCTTTGCAATAACATGTTAGAGCAAATATCTGCAGAGAGCAAAAAGTGGGAATCACGAGCTTATTTGTGAGGCAAAGATACAGAGATTGGAGGAAGAAATGGATGTGCTGAAGCAGGATCTAAAGATGAGGTCCGAAAGGAGCAAAATGGCTGAAATGGGAACATCAGCAGGCAGCGAGGGGACTGAAGGAGGGGATGGATCTAAGCAGTCTTTTGCAGCAGTAATATCAGACCATCATGGTGTCTGGGAGATGATTAGGGAAACAGGAAAGGAGATGCTTAAATCAGATCCAGAGATACAGAGGGAAAAGAAATGGGAAGAGGAGAGGGAGAGGTCAATAATTATTTATGGGCTTCAGGAGGCTGAAGGGCAGACCTATGATGAAAGAAAGCATTGAGAGAAAACATAGATTAAGAACATCATTGCAATAGCAGGAGAGAGAGAGACATGTCTCAGGTAGAAAATTTTCACAGACTTGGGGGGGGGGGTATTCGAGGGAAAAAAATCGACCAATCAGATTGACATTCAAGACAGATGTGGTAAGGAACAGGATACTACAACAGAAACCACTGTTACAGGACTCTCCAGATTATCAAAAAGTGTCCCTAAATCGAGACAGAACACGAAAGGAAAGGGAACAACTGAAAATGAGAGCAAGACAGAACCAGTGGAAGGAAAGAGAGACAGGACAGGCAACGACAGACAGGAAAACTCAGCCTTTGGAGAAACATCAAACACAAATGCTTACAGAAACCTCTCAACCCCTGTCCCCACACATCAACCAAACACAGTAAACAGAAACAAACCTCACTCCATAGCCCCCCCCCCCCAAGCACTAATTCCACAATCACAGCAGCCTCCCATAATATTGTGCCCTGCCTCCCACCCTCCCATCCTGTACCTTCCTCTTGCATCTCCCAAAATACAGTAATGGAAAGGAAGCTGAAGGTATGGTACAACAATGCAGATGGAATAACAAATAAGAGTGAAGAGTGGCAAGAACGCATCATTGATGCATCACCTGACATCATAGCACTAACAGAGAGAAAACTTACAGGGATGATAACAGATGCAATTTTTCCACCTGGATATCAGATTATAAGGAAAGACAGAGAACAGAGGAGGGGGAGGAGTAGCATTGCTTATAAAAAAAACAGTGGAGTTTTGAAGAGATGGGAGGATTAGAAAGAAGGGAAACAGACAACTTCATTGTAGGAACACTTCAGACTGGTGGTCCAAAGGTGATGATAGCAGTGATGTATAACCCACCACTTAACAACAGGAGAACAAGAGAAGAGTATGATGTGTGCAATAGGGCAATGGTGGATACACTAGTG
Organism: Cherax quadricarinatus; assembly: GCF_026875155.1. Taxonomy (NCBI): domain Eukaryota; kingdom Metazoa; phylum Arthropoda; class Malacostraca; order Decapoda; family Parastacidae; genus Cherax; species Cherax quadricarinatus. The sequence goes on from NC_069416.1 coordinate 7,545,823, forward strand.
AAGTGGCCGGGAGGCTCCATATGGGTAGGAACAAAATTGCTTATAATGAGGGATTTCAATCATAAAGAGATTGACTGGGAAAACCTAGAGCCACATGGGGGACCAGAAACATGGAGAGCTAAGATGTTGGAGACTGTATTGGAGAACCTCTTGCATCAACATGTTAGGGATACAACCAGAGAGAGAGGAGAGGATGTTGCAGCAAGACTGGATCTCATATTCACCTTGAATAGTTCGGACATAAGGGATACCACCCACGAAAGACCCCTTGGCGCTAGTGATCATGATGTCCTGAGTTTTGAATATCTTGGGTTAACAGTGGAGAATGCAGCAGCACGAGAACAAAGAGGGAAACCAAACTTCAAAAAAGGGGAGTACATAGGAATGAGAAGTTTCCTGCATGAAGTGCAGTGGGAAAGAGAACTAGATGGAAAGACAGTAAATGAAATAATGGAAATAGTAACCCCCTAAGTGCAGGGGCAGAGGAAAGGTTCATTTCCAAAGGGCAACAGAAAAATTGGTAAGACCAGAGTGAGCCTGGTTTAATTGGAGGTGTAAAGAGGGGCCCAAAGCCAAGTGTGCTAGAGCATGGAAAAGGTTTTTAGGAAGGCAAAGGACTCAAGAAAACAAGGAACTGAGCAGAAGAACCAGAAACGAATATCAAGGATAAGGAGAGAGGCCCAGAGGCAATACGAGAACAACATAGCATCAAAAGCCAAATCTGAACCAAGTTGTTATACAGTCACATTAGGAGAAAAAAAAAAACAGTCAAGGACCAGGTAATAGGCTGAGGAAAGAAGGAGGGGAGCTCACAAAGAGTGACCAAGAAGTATGTGATGAACTAAACAAAAGATTTAGAGAAGTATTCACAATAGAGTCAGGAATACTTCCAGCAAACTGTGGAGGTAGGGTGCACCAGCAGGCGCTGGACACAATATACATAACCAAGGTAGAGGTGAAGAAACTGCTAGACGAACTCGATACCTCAAAGGCGTTGGGTCCAGATAACATACCTCCATGGATACTGAGAGAGGGAGCAGAGGAACTGTGTGTGCCATTAGCAGCAATCTTCAGTAAATCTATCGAAACAGG
>NC_069416.1:7551914-7584414 GCF_026875155.1 Cherax quadricarinatus
CTCAGGCACTGTAAGGCCTCAACGATACACACTTTTGGTGCGCGTACTGATCGATACTCAGCCAGTGTAAGGCCACAACGACACACTTGTGCTCGTACTGATCGATACTCAGGCAGTGTAAGGCCACAACGACACACTTGTGCTCGTACTGATCGATACTCAGGCAGTGTAAGGCCACAACGACACACTTGTGCTCGTACTGATCGATACTCAGGCAGTGTAAGGCCACAACGACACACTTGTGCTCGTACTGATCGATACTCAGGCAGTGTAAGGCCACAACGACACACTTGTGCTCGTACTGATCGATACTCAGGCAGTGTAAGGCCTCAACGATACACACTTTTGGTGCACGTACTGATCGATACTCAGCCAGTGTAAGGCCACAACGACACACTTGTGCTCGTACTGATCGATACTCAGGCAGTGTAAGGCCACAACGACACACTTGTGCTCGTACTGATCGATACTCAGGCAGTGTAAGGCCACAACGACACACTTGTGCTCGTACTGATCGATACTCAGGCAGTGTAAGGCCACAACGACACACTTGTGCTCGTACTGATCGATACTCAGCCAGTGTAAGGCCACAACGACACACACTTGTGGTGCTCGTACTGATCGATACTCAGGCAATGTAAGGCCACAACGACACTTGTGCTCGTACTGATCGATACTCAGGCAGTGTAAGGCCACAACGACACACTTGTGCTCGTACTGATTGATACTCAGCCAGTGTAAGGCCTCAACGATACACACTTTTGGTGCGCGTACTGATCGATACTCAGCCAGTGTAAGGCCACAACTACACACTTGTGCTCGTACTGATCGATATTCAGCCAGTGTAAGGCCACAACGACACACTTGTGCTCGGACTGATGATACTCAGCCAGTGTAAGGCCACAACGACACACTTGTGCTCGTACTGATCGATACTCAGCCAGTGTAAGGCCACAACGACACACTTGTGCTCGTACTGATCGATACTCAGCAAGTGTAAGGCCACAACGACACACTTGTGCTCGTACTGATCGATACTCAGCCAGTGTAAGGCCACAACGACACACTTGTGCTCGTACTGATCGTACTCAGCCCAGTGTAAGGCCACAACGACACACTTGTGCTCGTACTGATCGTTTACTCAGGCAGTGTAAGGCCACAACGACACACTTGTGCTCGTACTGATCGATACTCAGGCATGTAAGGCCACAACGACACACTTTGCTCGTACTGATCGATACTCAAGCCAGTGTAAGGCCACAACGACACACTTGTGCTCGTACTGATCGATACCAGCCAGTGTAAGGCCACAACGACACACTTGTGCTCGTACTGATCGATACTCAGCCAGTGTAAGGCCACAACGACACACTGTGCTCGTACTGATCGATACTCAGGCAGTGTTAAGGCCACAACGACACACTTGTGCTCGTACTGATCGATACTCAGGCAGTGTAAGGCCACAACGACACACTTGTGCTCGTACTGATCGATACTCAGGCAGTGTAAGGCCACAACGACACACTTGTGCTCGTTCTGATCGATACTCAGGCAGTGTAAGGCCACAGCGACACACACTTGTGGTGTGCTTACTGATCGATTCTCAGGCAGTGTAAGGCCACAACGACACACTTGTGCTCGTACTGATCGATACTCAGCCAGTGTAAGGCCACAACGACACGCTTTTGCTCATACTGATCGATACTCAGGCAGTGTAAGGCCACAACGACACACTTGTGCTCATACTGATCGATACTCAGGTAGTGTAAGGCCACAACGACACACATGTGCTCGTACTAATCGATACTCAGGCAGTGTAAGGCCACAACGACACACTTGTCCTCGTACTGATCGATACTCAGGCAGTGTAAGGCCTCAACGATACACACTTTTGGTGCGCGTACTGATCGATACTCAGCCAGTGTAAGGCCACAACGACACACTTGTGCTCGTACTGATTGATACTCAGGCAGTGTAAGGCTACAACGACACACTTGTGCTCGTACTGATCGATACTCAGGCAGTGTAAGGCCACAACGACACACTTGTGGTCGTACTGATCGATACTCAGGCAGTGTAAGGCCACAACGACACACTTGTGCTCGTACTGATCGATACTCAGCCAGTGTAAGGCCACAACGACACACACTTGTGGTGCTCGTACTGATCGATACTCAGCCAGTGTAAGGCCTCAACGATACACACTTTTGGTGCGCGTACTGATCGCTACTCAGCCAGTGTAAGGCCACAACGACACACTTGTGCTCGTACTGATCGATACTCAGGCAATGTAAGGCCACAACGACACACTTGTGCTCGTACTGATCGATACTCAGCCAGTGTAAGGCCACAACTAAACACTTGTGCTTGTACTGATCGATACTCAGGCAATGTAAGGCCACAACGACACACTTGTGCTCGTACTGATCGATACTCAGCCAGTGTAAGGCCACAACGACACACTTGTGCTCGTACTGATCGATACTCAGCCAGTGTAAGGCCACAACGACACACTTGTGCTCGTATGATCGATACTCAGCCAGTGTAAGGCCACAACGACACACTTGTGCTCGTACTGATCGATACTCAGCCATGTAAGGCCACAACGACACACTGTGCTTGTACTGATCGATACTCAGCCAGTGTAAGGCCACAACGACACACTTGTGCTCGTACTGATCGATACTCAGCCAGTGTAAGGCCACAATGACACACTTGTGCTCGTACTGATCGATACTCAGCCAGTGTAAGGCCACAACGACACACTTGTGCTCGTACTGATCGATGCTCAGCCAGTGTAAGGCCACAACGACACACTTGTGCTCGTACTGATCGATACTCAGCCAGTGTAAGGCCACAACGACACACTTGTGCTTGTACTGATCGATACTCAGCCAGTGTAAGGCCACAACGACACACTTGTGCTCGTACTGATCGATACTCAGCCAGTGTAAGGCCACAATGACACACTTGTGCTCGTACTGATCGATACTCAGCCAGTGTAAGGCCACAACGACACACTTGTGCTCGTACTGATCGATACTCTCAGAATTGACCAACACCTTCCTGACTACATTATTATTAACACATTTTACTTCAGTTTTCTCACTGCCACTAATAAACATGCAAGCAAAATTTTTCAGTCAATTCGTCAGTAACGGCACAAATATCCTGCAACAATTTTTTCATTATGAATTTGTAATGGTTTTGTTAATTTTGGGTAGTTTAATTAACATCTTGGCATGAAAGACTATTCGAGAATTTTAAATATTAATAGTTAAAAATTTTTAACGAAGTTTTCAAATGTGAGGTAGTGTTGAGTTTGGTGCGCCTGCCTGATTGCCTGCCTGCCAGCCAGCCTGCCTGCCAGCCTGCCTGCCTGCCTGCCTGCCTGCCTGCCTGCCTGCCTGCCTGCCTGCCTGCCTGCCTGCCTGATTGCCTGCTTGTCTGTCTGCCTGATGGCCTGCCTGCCTGCCTGATTGCCTGCTTTTATGCCTGCCTGCCTGCCTGCCTGCCTGGTTGCCTGCTTGTCTGCCTGCCTGATTGCCTGCCTGTCTGTCTGCCTGCCTGCTTGATTGCCTGCCTGCTTTCCAGGCTGCCCGATTGCCTGCCTGCTTGCCAGCCAGCCTGCCTAATTGCCTGCCAGCCAGCCTGCTTAATTGCCTGCCAGCCAGCCAGCCTGCCTGCCTGCCTAATTGCCTGCTAATTGCCTGCCTGCCTGCCAGCCAGCCAGCCAGCCAGAGCAAGCCTGCCTGATTGCCTGCCTGCCTGATTGCCTGCCTGCGAGCCTGTCTGCCTGCCTTATTGCCTACCCGATTGCCTGCCTGATTGCTTGCTTGCCTACCTGATTGCCTGCCTGCTTGATTGCCTGCCTGCCTGTCAGCCAGCCAGCCAGCCAGCCAGCCTGCCTCCCTGCCTGCCTGCCTGCCTTGCCTGCCTTGCCTGCCTTGCCTGCCTGCCTGCCTGCCTGCCTGCCTGCCTGCCTGCCTTGCCTGCCTGCCTGATTGCCTGCCTGCCAGCCTGCTTGATTGCCTGCCTACCTGCCAGCCAGCCTGCCTGATTCCCTGCCTGCATGATTGCCTGCTTGCTTGATTGCTTGCCTGCCTGCCTGATTGCCTGCTTGCTTGATTGCCTGCCTGCCTGCCTGATTGCCTGCTTGCTTGATTGCCTGATTGCGTGCCTGCCTGCTTTATTGCCTACCTGATTGCTTGCTTGCCTGCCTGATTGCCTGCCTGATTGCCTGTCTGCCTGCCTGCCAGCCTGCCTGATTGCTTGCCCGCCTGCCTGCCTGCCTGCCTGCCTGCCTCTCTCTCTCTCTCCCATGTACTCTATGCACTCTCACCTTAATATTGACTTATATCCAATGAAATATTTGTCAGTTACTTTTGAGCCAAGCATATCCAAGAGAACATGTAGGCTAGGATTAATTACAATAATTGGATACGCTGAATGCTGAAGACAGAATAAAGTAGCTGAAGTTAAATCATGTTCACAAAATTGCTCACAAGCAGTGTTCAGTATATCTTGCTGCCAAGTTTGTTAAAGTTAGGAACCAAAGCCAGTATGGTACTAGGGAAAGGGAACACAATTTTGTTATACTTACAGTATGTAGTCAGGCCTCAATAAAGAAGTGGAACAGACTGCTAGAACATGTCATAGCCAGTCTTAGCACGAACCATGTGAGCTAAACAGGTACCTAATGAATGAAGCTAGAGAAAGGGAGGAGTCATTTTCTGTGGAGTTAACATTCATGTACCTATTATAGTAAGCTGATTTCATCTACTTAATTCATGTAAATAACTTGGTTCATTTTATCCTTATTGTACTTCTGTTTTAATAACTGATTTTCACACAGCTGAGTTACTTATAATCACCCAAAACTTGTGTAATTCTTCTTTAATGTAATTATCTAAATAAACTTTAACTATTTGCAATTGTATGTGTCCGGAGTCTAGCTTCCTGGGTCAAGACTAGTGTCGTGACTTGCATCCTAGCTTCCTGGGTCAGGTCTAGTGTCGTGACTTGCATCCTAGCTTCCTGGGTCAGGTCTAGTGTCGTGACTTGCATCCTAGCTTCCTGGGTCAAGTCGAGTGTCGTGACTTGCATCCTAGCTTCCTGGGTCAAGTCTAGTGTCGTGACTTGCATCCTAGCTTCCTGGGTCAAGTCTAGTGTCGTGACTTGCATCCTAGCTTCCTGGGTCAGGTCTAGTGTCGTGACTTGCATCCTAGCTTCCTGGGTCAGGTCTAGTGTCGTGACTTGCATCCTAGCTTCCTGGGTCAGGTCTAGTGTCGTGACTTGCATCCTAACTTCCTGGGTCAAGTCTAGTGTCGTGACTTGCATCCTAGCTTCCTGGGTCAAGTCTAGTGTCGTGACTTGCATCCTGCTTCCGGGTCAAGTCAGTGTCGTGACTTGAAATCCTAGCTTCCTGGGTCAAGTCTAGTGTCGTGACTTGCATCCTAGTTTCCCTGGGTCAGGTCTAGTGTCGTGACTTGCATCCTCGCTTCCTGGGTCAGGTCTAGTGTCGTGACTTGCATCCTAGCTTCCTGGGTCAGGTCTAGTGTCGTGACTTGCATCCTAGCTTCCTGGGTCAAGTCTAGTGTCGTGACTTGCATCCTAGCTTCCTGGGTCAAGTCTAGTGTCGTGACTTGCATCCTAGCTTCCTGGGTCAGGTCTAGTGTCGTGACTTGCATCCTCGCTTCCTGGGTCAGGTCTAGTGTCGTGACTTGCATCCTAGCTTCCTGGGTCAGGTCTAGTGTGTGACTTGCATCCTAGCTTCTGGGTCAAGTCTAGTGTCGTGACTTGCTCCTAGCTTCCGGGGTCAAGTCTAGTGTCGTGACTTGCATCCTAGCTTCCTGGGTCAAGTCTAGTGTCGTGACTTGCATCCTAGCTTCCTGGGTCAAGTCTAGTGTCGTGACTTGCATCCTAGCTTCTGGGTCAGGTCTAGTGTCGTGACTTCACTAGCTTCCGGTCAGTCCTGTGTCGTGACTTCCCATCCTAGCTTCCTGGTCAGGTCTAGTGTCGTGACTTGCATCCTAGCTTCCTGGGTCAAGTCTAGTGTCGTGACTTTCATCCTAGCTTCCTGGGTCAAGTCTAGTGTCGTGACTTGCATCCTAGCTTCCTGGGTCAGATCTAGTGTCGTGACTTGCATCCTAGCTTCCTGGTCAGGTCTAGTGTCGTGACTTGCATCCTAGCTTCCTGGGTCAAGTCTAGTGTCGTGACTGCATCCTAGCTTCCTGGGTCAAGTCTAGTGTCGTGACTTGCATCCTAGCTTCCTGGGTCAGGTCTAGTGTCGTGACTTGCATCCTAGCTTCCTGGGTCAGGTCTAGTGTCGTGACTTGCATCCTAGCTTCCTGGGTCAGGTCTAGTGTCGTGACTTGCATCCTAGCTTCCTGGGTCAGGTCTTACCTGGAGTTTACCTGGAGAGAGTTTCGGGGGTCAACGCCCCCGCGGCCCGGTCTGTGACCAGGTCTAGTGTCGTGACTTGCATCCTAGCTTCCTGGGTCAGGTCTAGTGTCGTGACTTGCATCCTAGCTTCCTGGGTTAAGTCTAGTGTCGTGACTTGCATCCTAGCTTCCTGGGTCAGGTCTAGTGTCGTGACTTGCATCCTAGCTTCCTGGATCAGGTCTAGTGTCGTGACTTGCATCCTAGCTTCCTGGGTCAGGTCTAGTGTCGTGACTTGCAGTGTTCCCTCCCTCCTAGCTTCATGGGTCATGTCTAGTGTCGTGACTTACAGTGTTCCCTCTCTCCTAGCTTCATGGGTCATGTCTAGTGTCCTGACTTGCACTGTTCCCTCCCTCCTAGCTTCATGGGTCATGTCTAGTGTCGTGACTTGCGGTGCTCCCTCCCTCCTAGCTTCCTGGGTCATGTCTAGTGTCGTGACTTGCGGTGTTCCCTCCCTCCTAGCTTCCTGGGTCATGTCTAGTGTCATGACTTGCAGTGTTCCATCCCTCCTAGCCTCCTGGGTCAGGTCTAGTGTCATGACTTAGTGTTCCCTCCTAGCTTCCTGGGTCATGTCTGGTGTCGTGACTTGCGGTGTTCCCTCCCTCCTAGCTTCCTGGGTCATGTCTAGTGTCGTGACTTGCGGTGTTCCCTCCCTCCTAGCTTCCTGGGTCATGTCTAGTGTCGTGACTTGCGGTGTTCCCATCCTCCTGTATAACAATATCTTTATTTACTACAAGTACATATACACGGTATACAGTCCAAGCTTACATCAATGACATACTACTATATAGAAAGCCCCCTTGTTATACTGAGCATTTCAGGCAAATTAGGTCAGTTTTGTCCCAGGATGCGACCCACACCAGTCGACTAACACACAGGTACCCATTTTATACTGATGGGTGAACATGGACAGGGACAGCAGGTGTCTTATGGAAACAAGTCCCCAATGTTTTCCAGCCATACTTGTGTAGATTCGAATCCCGGACCCCAGTGTGTGAGCTGAATGTGCTAGCGATCGAGCTACGGCACCGTACATATAAGAACATAAGCGAGAAGGAACACTGCAGCAGGCCTACTGGCCCATGCGAGGTAGGTCCAAGGCTCCTACCGGCTTAAGCCAGTGCCCCAACCTAGTCAGGTCAGGTCACATTCACTTAAGGAACACCGCAACTGACTTAGTAGCGCAAGCTAATCAGGTACAACTCACACCCACCCACACCCACTCATGTATTTATTTAACGTATTTTTAAAACTACACAACGTTTTAGCCTCTATATAATTGTACTCGGGAGTTTGTTCCACTCATCCACAACTCTGTTACCAAACCAGTGCTTTCCTATATCCTTCCTGATTCTGAATTTTTCCAACTTAAAACCATTGCTGCGAGTCCTGTCTAGGCTAGATATTTTCAGCACGCTATTTACATCCCCTTTATTTATTCCTGTTCTCCATTTATACACCTCAGTAATACCTTCCCTAATGCTATGCCTTTCTAGAGAGTGCAGATTCAGGGCCCTCAGTCTATCCTCATAGGGAAGATTTCTGATACATGGGATCAACTTTGTCATCCTCCTTTGTATGGTTTCCAGAGCATTTATATCCATTCTGTAATACAATGACCAAAACTGTGCAGTATAATCTAAATGAGGTCTAACCAAGGATATATAGAGTTGAAGAACAACCTGAGGACTCCTATTATTTATGCTTCTTGATATGAAGCCAAGGATTCTGTTAGCTTTATTGCACTTGTAGTTTAGTGCTTCTTTTTGATTATAGTAATAATGTTAGTTTTATTGTGAACACTTATACACTGTTGTCTTGGTTTCAGATTACTGCTAACCAGAATTCCTAAATCTTTTTCGCAATCTATAATACAGTGGACCCCGTAACGATTGATCGCATAGCGGATTTTTCCGCAAATAAGCATTACTTTTATCGGAAATTTTTGCCCCGCCCTACGGGTTAAACCCGCATACCGATTTTTGTCCGAGAAGCGTCCAATGTGCCCTCAGCCAGCCTCACTTTTGCCGCTCCGTCCCTTGTAACCAGCCAGGGCCTCCCCGGTTTAAAATCCAAGCAATACACTCGGAATATTTCGTATTATACAGTATTTTCGGTGTGTTTTCCTGGAAAATAATGACCATGGGCCCCAGAAAACTTCTAGTGCCAAACCCTAAAACCTCAAAGGGTAAAATTTTTCTATAGAGATGAAGAAAGAGATATTATAATATGAAAGTGGAGTGCGTAAGCCGACCTGTCAAGCTTTTACAAAACCCCAATCAACATCGCTACTATTGGGGGGCACCCGAAAGCAATCAAGAAAGCTGTCTTGCCAAAGGTTTTAACTGTGTTTTCGGAAACAAAGATCGCAATTGAAAGGAAGATGTTGAGAGACTCTTATTGGTTGTGGATAAATGAAAACAGATAGCGGAGAAAGCGTCTCTCAAGCGATCATATGTTTAAAAGGCTAGAAATTGCTGACGATTTAATTAAAAAAATGCTGCAACTGTGATGATGTGAGTGAATTTTAAGGCCAGCAAAGGTTGGTTTGAGGATTTAAGAAGCGTAGTGGCATCCTAGTGTGATAAGGCATGGTGAAAAGGCTGCCAGTTCGGACCACAAGCGGGCTGAAAAATATGTGCAGAATTCAAGGGTACAAGAAACTGAAGGACGGGAACCTGAAAAGTGTTTTAAAATTGTGATGAAACAGGCCTTTTCTGAAGAAAATGCCCGCAGGACCTACATTACTACAGGAGGAAAAGCACTCCAGGACATAAGCCTATGAAAGACAGGGTTACTTTGTTTTGTGTGCCAATGCTAAATGTGATTGCAAAGTAAGCCTTTATTGTGTATCACTCTGAAACTCCAGAGCGTTCAGGCAAAAATTTCCCAAGGATAATTTGTGTGGCTGTGGAGGGCAAACAGAAGGCATGGTCACTAGGGAATTTTTTAAACTGGTTCACCATGAATTGCCCCCAATGTGGAAAAATTACCTAACTGAAAAGGAATTGAACTTAAGTGCTCCTGGTGTTAGACAATGCCCTGGTCATCCTACAGAGAGTCGAGCGCTTTATGGGGAAAATGGCTCATTAAGGTGAAGTTTTGCTCTAATACCCTCCTCTCCTGCAGCCCAAGGACCAGCAGGTTATTCCAACCTTCAAGAAAATTTTAAACAAAAGTCTGTTTGAAAGGTGCTTTGTAAAAACCTCAGAAACTCAAATGACCTAAGAGAGTTTTGGGGAGATCACTTTAATATCCTCAATTGTGTACCTTTAGGAAGGCTGGGAGAAGTGACAAGAGGACCTTGAACTCGCTTGAAGAAACTTTTGCCCGAATGTGAGACCCAAAAGGATTTGAAGGTTTGAGGCTAACTGAGATCCTGGCCAGTTGAGGAATCCATTGTGGATTGGGAAAGTCCTTGGGTTGGAGTTAGGGGGAGGAAAGTGGAAGAGTTGGTAGGGAGGGCAATGAAGATAACCAATGATGAGCTGCTAGGTCAAATAAGCAAGAGGCCAACCCGAGGAAATTTCTTCGGAGGGGGAGAGAGAAATTGAAGAAGTGCCTACTTCAAAGATTAAGGAAATCGGCAATGGCTTGAATGAAAACCTTCATGGAGAAAATCACCCTCACACACTTTTGCAACCCGGCTGGTGATTATTAAACTGACAATGTTGTGAAACACTTTAGGCAATCAAAAAGGGAAACAAAGGGGTACAGGCCCAGGGACAGATTCTTGGGAAAGAATCCATGACTCTGAAGCGGGCCCCTAGGGGGCAAAAAAAAAAAAAAAGGGAAGAAACCCCCAAAAAGCACTACCCCCAAGCCAAATGGAAGGGGGATTCCCCTTCTAAACAAAAAGAAATATTGCTCCCCCCTCCTCCCCCCACAATCAACCCTCTTCAAAAAAAGTAAGTGTCATTTAATTGTCATTCCTTTTTCAGTTTGGGGTTTATTAAAATTAACTTTTTCATGTGGTAAAAAAAATTTTTTTTTCAACTTTTGGGCGTCTTGCACGATTAATTTTATTCCTTATTTCTTAGGGGGAAAATTGATTCGCAAAACGATTATTTCGCATAACGATGACCCTCTTGCCGGATTAAAATCGTTAACGGGGGCCCCCCTTAAAAAAGATCTACATATTTATTTTTAATTTGGCGGGGGGTTTATTTTCCGTCCAACTTTTTAAAAAACTTTTCATTTGTCAATTTTTAAAAACTGCTCGCCACTTCTCCACCCTGCATCATCAATTCAGATCATCTTGGAGTGCTCAATCCTCCAAATGAATTTCGATGGCCATTTTTGATTAAAACGCAAACTTGCCAAAGTCGCTCTTTTTTCCCTCATCATGTCGTTTATGTAGATTGGGGGAACACAGGGGCCCCAACACAAACCCCTTTGGAACACCGCCGTGACTCCCCATCGATTTCTCCCCCCATTTATCAAACACTCTCTGCCTATTTTCAACCAAGCCTCTTTCCAAAAAAATTTTTCTCCTCCTTTTTCCTGTGCCTTTAAATTTTTCCTAAATACTCTGATGTGGACCCTCCAAAAGCCTTACTAAAGTCCATATACACAATATCATATTCATTACCATGATCTACCTCCTCAAATACCTTAGTGAAAAAAGTTAATAAATTCATAAGACAGGAACGCCCCTTTGTAAAACCATGCTGAGATTCGTTGATTAATTTATGCTTTTTAAGGTGGCTACGAACTGCCTCGGCAATACACAAATAACCCGCACATAAAAGAGAGAAGCTTACGACACTGTTTCGGTCCGACTTGGACCATTGACAAAGTCACACTAACCAGAGAGGGAGCAGGATGGCTATATATAGCCGTCCTGCTCCACCTCTGGTTAGTGTGACTTTGTCAATGGTCCAAGTCGGACCGAAACGTCGTCGTAAGCTTCTCTCTTTTATGTGTGGGTTATTTGTGTATCGTTCCAGTCACGGTATTGTGCCTTTTTTGTTATTTATGCCTCGGCAATTATTGGTTCCATAAATTTTCCCACTATGGAGGTTAGGCTTATTGGTCTCTAGTTCGAAGCTAAGGACCTGTCACCTGCTTTGAAAATAGGTATCACATTTGCCATTTTCCACTTATCTGGCACCATGCCATTTTGTAGTGGTATGTTGAAAAGATTAGCCAAAGGTTTGCTAAGGTCCTCTATACATTCCTTTAGAACCCTTGCATACAGTTCATCAGGGCCTGGGGATTTGTTAGGTTTTAATTTATCTATTTGCCTAAGGACCATGTCACTTTTGACCCTAATTGTGCATACTTTATTATCGTCCTGTTCTACATAATTTATTATTTCTGGAATATCGCTAGTATCTTCCTGTGTAAAAACTGAGTGGAAGTATGTGTTAAAAATTCTACGCATTTCCTTATCACTGTCTGTGAGCTGACCCGAGTAACTTTTGAGTGGGCCTATCGTGTCCCTGATCTTACTTCTGTATACCTGAAAGAATCCTTTTGAGTTAGCCTTCGATTTCCTTGCAACTTTAACCTCTCTCTCTTTTCGCTGAGGTCAGTCAGTACGCTGAGGTCAGTGGTCAAGTGCGGTCATACCTGCCAAGCTCTTGGGAGTTAGCGTGGGCTGTTAGCCATACCATGGCTTGTTGTAGTGCTTTAGAATCCCAGGTTCATGTGTTGAAGAAGGAGATTCTACTTCTTCAGGAGGAAAATAGGAAGCTGAAGCTTCGCATAGATGAGTTTGGGAGTGAGTGTGAGAAGGATTTAGCTGGTAAGGTAGGAATGGTCACCAGCAGTGATAGTGGCAGCCGCTTTAAGTGGCAAGTGGTTCACAGTTCAGGAAGAAGGAAGATGAAAGTTAACCCTTTCAGGGTCCAAGGCCCAAATCTGGAGTCACGCACCAGTGTCCAAGAATTTAAAAAAAAAAATTGTTATTTTTTCTTGTGAAATCGTAGAGAATCTTTTTGTGAAGGTAATAAAACAAAAAGTACGAAATTTGGTGGAAAATTGACGAAATTATGCTCTCGCGAATTTTGATGTGTCAGCGATATTTACGAATCGGCGATTTTGCCGACTTTGACTCCCATTTTAGGCCAATTACATTATTCCAATCAACCAAATTCTTAGCTATTTCACTAGTATTACTTCTATTCTATCGATTGAGCACAAGAAATTGCCAAGTCAACTGTTTCAACTACAAAATAAAGTGATTGGAAATTGTTAATTTGGCCAATTTAACACAAAGTTCAAAATAGGGCCCAGAATGAACAATGTAGGCATTCCTGGCACTAAACTAACATTTTTTCCTCTGTTTTTTAGTTATATTTTGGGGCTTACAAAAAAATTTCCCCCATTTTGTTTTTTTTTTCAAAAAAATTTTTTTTCACAAAACCAAAAAAATAGAAGATTTACGTTATAATACTGTAATAATTTATAAAATCACACCATATTTGTGAAGTATTTTAAACCCCACCAGCGAAGTGTTTTAGACATGTGGGGTCGTTTTGTTTACTCTTGAAAAACGGCAAAAATTTAACATTTTGCTATTTTTGAGCTCATTTTTCAACCATTTCCAGTGCTAAAAACCAATAAAAAACTCCTATTTCTTAATAGTCTTCCTTCTATCAAAAGACCAAAAAATCGCAAAACAACTAAAAAACATACAAAAAAAACACTGCAAAGTTGCTGTTTTAATCGAAAAACATGATTTCATTTTTTTCTCTCTTATACACAGTGTGCTCAGGATCGTTTTATGTGGTGCACACATCCCACATAATGTATTTTCATATCTCCCCCAAAAATTACCACTCACAGTTTTATCAGATGAGCGAGCTCATGCAAAATCTAGGGTTTTGGGGACCCTGAACGTTAGCCGTAGATTAGGGGGAGGGACCCTAAAGGGTTTAAATTAGAGAAGACGTGAAGTGGGAAAATCGTTCTCTGTTCTCCAAACGAGGTACTTCAGGGGTTATGAGGTTGAAGGTACCACTGATTCCCCTGCTAATCAAGGTAAAAAATTTTTTAAATAGTAGGCGTTTCTCGGTAAGTAATGGGCCCGGCATTTTGTAAAGAGACGGAAAGTTCAACTGTGTGTGTTCTTCCTGGAGCTGGTTTTTTGGGGCGAAAAGTCGCAGTTGGATAAAAATAGGGCAGGTAATGGGAACAAGCCCATTATTTTTCTTATGTGGGGGGAATAATTTGGGAAGGGCAGGAAAAGGGGCTGCTGGATAAAATACAGGGCAGCCAAGAAGTATTAGGTCTAAGGGGGGGATCCCTTTATATTAGTAGCACTTGCCTAAAAGGGGGTGGGGCAATAATGGTGTTAGGGGAATTGGGATAAAGTGGGTAGACAGGACTGCAAGGAACTTGCAACCCCCCAAAAATTTTAACTGGGACCTTTTCTTTGGCAAATGGGGATATGTATCAAGGGATGGGGGGTTTTTTCTTGGGGATGGAGTGGTTTCATAGCCCAAATTCAGTTGAGAGTTAATTTATGACTTTTCTAGGGGTTTAAACTGATAGATTAAAGAGGATGGGTGTTGTGGGAAAAAATCAGGCTGCGCATTTGGTTAAAAACAAGTTATTACCGGGATAAAATCAGGGTTTTTGTTTTTTAAAAAACAACTTTAAAAATAAATTTCTAGTAATGGCAAATCAATTGATCAACAAACAAAGAGAGATAGTAGGGCACGGTTCTAGCTCCCTAAAGGTTTACTATACAAATAGTAGGAGTCTAAGAAATAAAAATAGATGAGCTAAAATTACTTTCAAGGTAGGTAATTTTAAAATTTTTGGGATAACAAGACCGGGTTTAACCTGCAAGATAAGAAATGCCTTTGATGCAAATACAGGGTTATAAAAATATTCCACACGATGGGTCAACAGGAAAGGTGGGTGGTGTCGCAATGTTGTCAGAAAAACTTTAAAAATTTTTGCTAGACACGATATAAGATTTTGAAAAATCGAAACAGAAACTTTGGCTCAGTTTCTCGAGGGGGCTGACAAAATTAAATTTTTGGGGGATTTTGGGCCCCCAAACCTTGATAGGGAGTGCAGTAAGCTGTTATGGGACAAATTCATAAGGCATCTAGATATGAAAATTTGTGATAATGGGAGATTTTAACTTTAGACAAATTGATTGGAACAATATGACAGGATATTTTGAGTCTAGTGACTTTCTTGAAAACGGTTCAGGAAATTGCTTTTTAGAACAGGTTGTGACAGAGCCAACTAGAGGAAACAGTCTGCTGACTTGGTTCTTGCCAAAAAAGATTCACTAATTAATAATCTTGAGGTTAATGATGAGCTTGGGGAAAGTGATCACCAAATCACTTGGTTTCTATATATCATGGAATTACCCAGATAACTGCAATCAAATCTCTGTCCCAGATTTTCGCTGCCGACTCCATGGGACTGAAAAATTACTTGGGTTGGGCTAAATTGGGATGTCCTGCTATGGGTCAGGTAGGTGATCTTGGTTGCCAGTATGACGTTTTTTCAGAGCATAGTTCTAGCTGCCCAGACAACTTTTGTTCCGATAGGGAAATTAGATCTAACAAAAATGATCCCAAATGGATAAACAATAGATTAAAACATCTCATTGGTCAAAAGAGAGGCATATATAGGCGTATCAAAAGAGGGATGGGCATTTAAAGAAATCAATATATTCAATTAAAGAGAAGAAAAAAAAAAAGGAATAAAAAAAGCAAAAAGGATTATGAGGCTAAGGTCGCAAGGGATTCAAAGACTAACACAAAAGGGTTCTTTCAGGTATACTGAAGTAAGATTAGAGACAAGTTTGGGCCCCAAACTTAAGAGGTAACTCTGGTCAGATCACTGAGAGTGATAAGGATATGTGTGAAATACTAAATACCTACTTCCTCTCAGTTTTCACCCAGGAAAATACTAGCGATTTTCCTGAAATAATAGATTACGTAGAACAGGATGATGTAAACTATGTACGATAGGGGGTAACTAGTGACATGGTCCTCAGACAAATAGAGAAACTAAAACCTAACAAATCCCCAGGTCCTAAATGAACTGTTTGCAAGGGTGTTAAAGGAATGTAAAGAGGACTTAGCATCCCTTTTGGCTAATCTTTTTAACATATCACTACAAACTGGCATAGTGCCTGATAAGTGGAAAATGGCAAATGTAATACCTATTTACAAGGCAGATGAAAGGTCCTTGGCTTCGAACTATAGACCAATAAGCCTTACCTCCATAGTGGGAAAATTTATGGAATCAATAATTGCCGAAGCAATTCGTAGCCATCTTGACAGGCACAGATTGATTAATGATTCTCAACACGGTTTTACAATTCCTGTCTTACGAATTTACTAACTTTTTTCACTAAGGTGTTTGAGGAGGTAGATCATGGTAATGAATATGATATTGTGTATATGGACTTCAGTAAGGCTTTCGATAGAGTTCCACACCAGGGGCTATTGAGGAAACTTAGGGCACACGGAATTGGGAAAGGAAATTTTTTCCTGGGTAGAGGCATGGCTGACAAATAGACAGCAGAGAGATTTGCATAAATGGGTAGAAATCAGAATGGGGGCACGTCACAAGCAGTGTTCCTCAGGGGTCAGTGTTGGGCCCGTTGTTCACATTTACATAAACGACATAGATGAGGGAATAAATAGTGACATAAGCAAATTTGCTGATGAATCAGAGCACAATAGAGCACTCCAGGATGATTTAAAATAAACTGACGCAATGGTCGGAGAAGTGGCAGATGCAGTTTAATATTGACAAATGCAAAGTTTTTAAATGTTGGACATTTTAAATAACCATGCCACATATAAACTAAATAATGTAGATCTTAATACTACTGATTGCGAAAAGGATTTAGGAGTTCTGGTTAGCAGTAACTAAAACCAAGACAACAATGCATTAGTGTTCGCAATAAAGCTAACAGAATTCTTGGCTTCATATCTAGAAGTATAAATAATAGAAGTCCTCGGGTTTGTTCTTCAACTCTATAAAACCTTGGTTAGGCCTCATTTAGACTATGCTGCTCAGTTCTGGTCACCGTATTCCCAGAATGGATATAAATGCTCTGGAAAACGTACAAAGGAGGATGACAAAGATGATCCCATGTATCAGAAATTTTCCCTATGAGGATAAAACTGAGGGCCCTGAATCTGCACTCTCTCGAAAGGCATAGAATTAGAGGGGATATTATCGAGGTGTATAAATGGAAAACAGGAATAAATAAAGGGGATGTAAATAGTGTGCTGAAAATTTCCAGCCAAGACAGGACTCGCAGCAATGGTTTCAAGTTGGAAAAATTCAGATTCAGGAAGGATATAGGAAAGCACTGGTTTGGTAATAGAGTTGTGAATGAGTGGAACAAGCTCCCGAGTACAGTTATTGAGGCTAAAACGTTGTGTAGTTTTAAAAATAGGTTAGATAAATACATGAGTGGGTGGGTGTGAGTTGGACCTGACTAGCTCTGCTGCTGGGTCTGGTACAGTGCTCCATCCTTGAGTGGGGATGACCAGACTGGGTGGGTCATTGGGATAATCTGTGGGGTGGGTCATTGGTCTAATCCGGGGGGACATGGACCTGCTCCGCGTGGGTCGCTAGGCATGTTGCAGTGTTCCTTCTTTCTTATGTTCTTATGTTCTCTGACTGATTATATTGATTTCTTAATTTCCCCTCTCCTCTTTTGATTTGCCTATATATGCCTCTCTTTTGACCAATGAGATGTTTTAATCAATTGTTCATCCATTTAGGATCATTCTTATTTGATCTGATTTCCCTATTTGGAACAAAAGTTGCTTGGAGAATGTCATATCGGCAATCATTGCCACCTACCTGACCCATAGTCAGGTCATTCCAGTTCAGCACACCCAAGTAATTTTTCAATCCTATGAAATCAGCCAGGTGGAAAGGCAGGGCAAGACTTGTTTTATTATTAGGCAATTCATGATATATTAAAATTAAGTGATTTGTGATCACTTTTCCCAAGCTCGTCATTAACCTCAAGATTATTAACTAGCATTTTCCTGCTGGCAAGAACCAAGTCAAGCAGGTTATTTCCTCTAGTTGGTTCTATCACAAACCGTTTTAAAAAACAATCCTTTATCGTATCAAGAAAGTCGCTTACTCTAAATTTCCCGTCAAATTGCTCCAGTCAATCTGTCTATAGTTGAAATCTCCCAGTAGCACAACATTTTTGAATGTAGATGCCTTACGAATTTCGTCCCTAGAATTTACTTTCACTCACTGCAAATTTGGGCCCTGTAAATCAAAACCAAAATTTGGTTTTTCACGGCCCCAGAAGCTGTAACCAAACCCGATTCGTGGTGACGCTTCTAATGTTATTCTTGTCTAACACAACAATTTAAACTGTCCCCCTGAATACATCACTACTACACCCTTCCTGTGACCCTGTCAGTGTGAATAATTTTAATAGCCTTGGTAATTTTGAACAGTCAGAAGGCAAACTCCCCCCATCCCTTTTATATTAAGCCAGGTCTCTGTTATAGCAATAATACTTTTGTTTCCTTTCACTTCAATTGTCTTTGCTGTCTATCTTATTTCTTACACTCCTGCTTAGTAAGTAAACCTTTAAGGAGCTAGTCCCTTGCTGCCCCTCTTTCTGCTCCTTTGTTTGCTGACCCGACTATGATTTTATTTATAACTTCTGATAATGTCTTTTTACATTTACGTTTTCAACCTAGTTTGCAACCTGCTGTTTTCCATTTCACACTCATTTCCTCACTTCTTCAGTTTAAAATCTAGGCATTTCACAATGGCCCTCTTATCGGTTTGCAAGTGCTACCACCCTGCCCAGAGAGATGTACCCCCATCTCTTGATACAAAACCATGTTTGCCATGGGAAAATTGTCCCAGTTTCAATAATGGGATTGCCAGTTCCTTCAGTATCTGTCTAGCCGCAATTTACCACCCAAATTTCCCTGACAACCATTCATTGCCACTCCCTTCTAGGCACGATGCACATATGATTTGGGGCCCTCCCTTAAAACTTAAATTTAAAACTATAGCTGACCTGACTTATCTGTAGCTCTTCTCTCTACCCTTCCCAAATCATTTCCACCACACTTAGCAATAGGGTTGTTCCCATTACCTGACATACATCCAACCTGTTGATATGTCATTACACCCGCTCCAGGGAAGCCACACTACTCTTACCTTCTTATTCCTGTTAAGAAAGCACGGCCATACAACTTACCCAGAGTCACCAAACCCCAAGGATTCGTTCCTCTGTTTGCCCGGGAAAGTAGTACCTTTTTTCCTTTCATGGCCATGAAGTACCTCATCCTGTAAAACCCAAAAGAAGGGATTTCTTACCTTCAGATCTTCTCTTAATTTTCCTCATTTTGATGCTTTTCTTCCCATTACCGGAACCACTTGCCACTTTTAGCAGGTCTGAAATGACCCACTGCCCGGAGCGATACTATCTCACCACTTTACATCCTCCTCGCATGGTGCAGACTGCACCCGCTGCTGGTAAACCTCATTCCCCTCCACCATTCCAGCCCCCTCACACTCGCTCCCAACCCATTGAGGGGAATCTTCAGCCTCTAATTTCTTCCTGTAGAACAAGACTTCCTCCTTCAACTCTCCAACCTCAATTTTAAACACTGCAAAAGCAAGCCATGGCTTTGTAACTGTCCACACAATCCCAAAAAGCAGTTTTTGGACCCTGTGACCTCACTAACGACCTGTCCACTGACCACTTAAGTGTGTAGACGCTACATATATTTCTTAAGTATGTATGGCCCTGCTTCCACAACCGTTTCACTCAGGACAAGCTTAATTCCCGACCAAACCCTGAGGCTGAATATTTCCTGACTATCTGTGATGCATTTGTCCTTTTAATTCCAGCTGTTCAGCTGCTCCGGTTCCACTAACAGAAAATTACCTACTGTCAATCCTCTCAAGTATTTCTCATGCTTCCCGGGCTCTTCTCCCCTGTTGTCCAGGTTAAATTCTTTTTTTCTTTTCTCTCTCATCATAGTTCATTTTCCTTTTTTTTTGGGACCATTTTCCTTGTGAACCTCTACACTTTCAATTGTTTCTGTCATGGTTATTAAAAGTGGCAAAGGGGAGGGAGGTAGGTAGGTAGGTGGGTGTAACTTTTAGCGTGTACTATACAAACAGTTGAGCTAAGGTTAATGTTATCCGCGGTAACATCAGGTTATTGCAATAATTGAGACTTGTTTCAGTCTAAAATAAAATAGGGAGATAAGTTATTATGAACACAGCAATTAAAGAGCTGTAGTGCCTGGCTGTAAACAAAGTCAACTATATATAGCGATCAACAGAGCAAGTCAAGAGCAAAGCAAGCATAGGGGTAGATCTCTTTACCTGTGTATTCCTTCACCATTTATTTACAAGGTTAAGTAATTCCAATCAATCAGCCAGACAGGTGTGATAACACCTTGGCTGGGGAAGTGGCTCTCACCTGATTGGATGGTTGAACCGGACGGTGAATACAGCAGAGGGGCCCCAGAACTGCTATGCTCTGAATTTGGCAGTTCACTGGTTGAGATGGCATGCCAATGGTTGTGTGACAAACTTCAAAGTATAGCTTACTTGGCTCACGCCACTTACCCGCTAAATGCTACATACGAGGTTATAAATTATTCAACATTGTTAGTCAGCTGGAATAGGGGCTGAGGTGCTGTGTATGGTAAGAATAATATAAATTGTTGCATCAGCAATAATATAAAGTGAAGATGGAGAGAGATGGTATCTGTATGGCTGTAGTTTCTTGAAGGCATGAAAAATTGATGGCAAGTGTGATTGATATTCACACCCCAACCTAGGTAGTGACCTGGCTAAACTTCTTAGGGATGAAGTTGCAACGACATCTAGGCATGCATGTGACACGATGGGAATTTTTTTACTTAATCCAGATTGACTAGAACGTCTGGCCCACAGGCCATATAAGGTCTGCGAAATCATTTGGTCAGGCCCTGTGAAGGCAAATGCAGGCGGGACTCGAAATTCAACAAATCTAGGAGCATTTTTCGTAGCAGCTTAAATTTATATTAACCCTTCCCCATAACGATTAACACTGTATAATGCAGGACAAGCCACCGGGAGGGGGGAATCTTTAGCTCAAGTACTTTCACGCTTCTCAGTGCATCAGGAGCTGTGCAATGTTGCAAGGGAGCAACCAAAGCAGGGAGAGAGGTCTCAGAGTAGTGTAGGTGTTACCATCCATGGTTACTCTTAGACTCTAAGGGTAACCGTGGACTGACACCTACGCTACTCTGAGACCTTTCTTCCTGCTTTGGTTGCTCCCTTGCAACATGATGATACACTGAAAAGTGTGAAAGTACTTGAGCTAAAGATTCCCCCCCTTCCTCCACGTGGCTTGTCCTGCATAGTTAAGATCACCCGTCTGCGATTGTTTGCTACACTGTATAATGAAAAAAAAATGTGAAACCTAAAATCCAAATAAGTATGCAGGATTATGAAGATACCTTTAGCTTTTATTCTGATAAATTTTATAAAAATTGGGGCCCTCTGGAAGAATATACGTACAGGTCCTCCATCACAAATCCGGCATCATTGGGACCTGTAGTGTGCTGGATTACTGAGTTTGCCGAATTTCAGAGTGGTTAGGTTAGAATACACTTAATAAAATTAACCAACTTGACTTACACAGTTCATTGAACATTGGCAAAAATCAAACATTTCCGCTACTTTGAGCTCGATTTCAGAGTACTTTTCATCATGAAAGCAATCAAAATCATGTTTATTGCTGTAATATATCTTTCATTCTATCAAATGATTCCGAAAAAATGAGAATACAACCACAAAAACCATACGAAAATATACTGCAAAGAGGCGGCTAATGGCCGAGAAGTTAACTCCCTTATTTATCGTCCGTCTTTTTTATTTTTGTTGTACATTAAGAAGCATCTTTCCATCATACATTGCCCAAGTTTCAATGAGATAGCCTAACAAACAACCGAGAAAAAAAAATTATTGACCAAAAATCATATATGGCAAGCCCAAGCCAGGTACTGGAAATAAGTCACTTTGTCTGACTTTTCTGAGTTATCCTAGGTTCTCTATACATACACTGCTATGTATGATAATCTATGTAACTGTATTTGTGTATACCTGAATAAACTTACTTATTTACTTACACTGGAACCTCAAAAATCGAATGTATCACATATCGAACGTTTCGAAAATAGGACCATTTTTTCGGACAAACTGTGTCACTATTATCGAACGCGCCCCTATTTTCGGACCGCCGGGTACGGGACCTGTCTGCTGCCCGCTCTGTCCGCGTCCCTGCGCAGGCGCCGTGAGCAGTCTAGCTTTGTTTATGTACGAGTGAATACTAACCTGCGCTCTCATTCACGCATTTTATGATTATTTCGTTGTGTTTAGTGCTTGTGGGACTGTGAAACAAGCTGCCATGGGCCCAAAGAAACTTGCTAGTGGTACCCCTGTGGTAAAGAAAGTGAGAAACACCATAGATGTGAAGAAGGAAATAATACAGAAGTATGAGAGTGGTGTGAGACTTGTTGAGCTTGCCAGGATGTATGGGAAAAACAAGTCGACCATCGGTTCTATCGTGTCCAAGAAAGAACAAATCAAGGAAGCTGATGTTGCAAAAGGTGTTAATATAGGGAGTGGATGAGGTGCCTTGTTCAAAGATTAAGGAGATTTGTGCCAAGTGGAATGATGTCCAAATGTTTGTGCAGAAGTACCACCCTGAGCAAGCTGAAACAAGCCATCTTTGCAACAAGTTCAGTGACAGAACCATGTCCCATTTTAGGGAAATGTTAAAGAGGCACCAGAAACAGAGGACTGTGGACAGTTATTTTGTGAGACAGGGGTCCAGTGACTCTCAAACTGGTCCTAGTGGCATTAAAAGACAGAGAAGAGAAGTAACCCCAGAGAGGGATTTACCTGAAGTCCTCATGGAGGGGGATTCTCCTTCCAAACACTAACCCCAACTCCCTCTCTCCTCCTCCCTATCTTCCAGATGCCATCACCAATCTTCAATAAAGATAAGTAAAATTGTTATTTTATATGTATTACTATACATAATTAAAAACTATAGTATTTGTTGCATGTAAAACTGTAATTAATCTCTATAAAATGTATTTTTTGTGTGAATATTTTTGGGTTTCTGGAACGGATTAATTGTATTTCCATTATTTCTTATGGGAAATATTGCTTCGAATTTCAGACTTTCCGAATTTAGAACTAGCTCCTGGAACGGATTAAGTTCGATTTTTGAGGTTCCACTGTACTTCTAGTCTGTCGACTGAGTACAAGAAACCACCCAGCCACGTATTTCAACTACCCAATAAAGTGGTCATAAATTGGCAATTTGGCCGATTTCACACAAATTTCAACAGATGCCAATTTCAAAATAGGATCCAGAATAAACAATGTAGACATTCCTGGCACTAAAATAACATTTTCTCTGTTCATTAGTCATGGCTACAGGCCCCTCTTATATTACTCTTGCTTACCATTTGGAATTTTTATTAACAAAAAAATAGAAGATTTACTCTTATGCAGACTACTGCATTATTGTAATAATTGAATAAATAATGTCAACCCATTCTTGACTTCGTATTGGACTGACAGGCGGACAGGTATTGGACGGTGACGTCATTTGTTTACTCTTGAGCTTCGGTAAAGAATAGAACATTTTCGCTACTGTGAGCGCAATTTCAAGGTACTTTTCATCATGAAAGCAATTAAATTCATATCTATTTCTGTAATATATCTTTCATTCTATCAAATGAGACTGAAAAAAATGAGAATATAACCATAACAAACTTACAAAAATATACCGCTAAGTGGCCGCTAATGGCTGAGAAGTGAACTCTGCTATTTATGGTATGATTTCTTTCATTTTTGGTTTACGTGAAGAAGTATCTTTCCATCATACATTGCCCAAGTTTGAATAAGATAACCCAACAAACAACTGAGAAAATAATAATAAAAATAATAATATCGTTATTTACTACACGTACATGTACAATGTATACAGGCCTAGCTGACATCAGTGACATACTACTGTATAGAAAGGCACTTGTTATGCTGAGTATTTCAAGAAAATTAGGTCAGTGTCCCAGGATAACACGCACACCAGTCCACTAACACCCAGGTACCCATTTACTGATGGGTAAACATATACAACAGGTGTAAAGAAACACACCTAATGTTTCTACCCTGGCTGGGAATCAAATATTTACCAAAAATCATATATGGCTAACCCAAGCCAGGTACTAAAAATAAGCCACGTTGACTTTTTTTTGGTTATCCTAGGTTCTCTACACATATGCTGCTATGTGTGATAATCTATAGAGAGAAAATAACTTTTTTGTTTCATGTTTATGGTGCAGTACGAGTGTATATCATAGTTAGCCCCGTGATATACTCTGTTTTCTCTAATATAAGCCCCCTAGACAGGGATAGGAGAATGATATATTTGTATACCATATCCTCTTCATACCTCTGTCGAACTGCTCGGTATTATGCCAAATATTATTTATTCTGGAGTATTTAACATGTTTTATGTTATTTATATTGTTTATTATGTCATATTAGATCAATTGTGATAGGCAAATAAGCTATAGTGTTGATATTAGCATAATAATAAAGCATATTCTCCTGCTTCATGAGACTGAGCTCATGGCAACCGACAGTGGCTTCAAAGCCACCTTATCTTTAACCCTTTGACTGTTTCCGACGTATAAATACGTCTTACGAGCCAATGTTTCTGACGTATTTATATGCACAAATTCTAGCGGCTTCAAATCAAGCGCCAAAGGCCTGGTAGGCCTACACGAGAGAGAATGGGTCTCATTGGCCGGTGTACACCCTGTGAAAAAAATCTGGGACCTAGCGGTGCATTGTGGGAACGCCATGTTGTTAGTCCATTTTCACCATGCCTCTCGGTAAGAAGTTCCTCACTCCTCGGCGGATTGGAGGTCTTTTGTTCCCAAGTGATAGCTCTAACAGCGATGAAAATGTCAGTGACAGTGAATTCCAGGGTTTTGAAGTGAGTGTTACCGGAAAAAGTGCCCAGGATAACGTAATTAGTGATGAAAACCCAGATGACCCACAACCTTCCACCTCTGGTGCTGTGCCGGCTTGTTCACGTTCACGTTCGCCTGTACCAGGACGAAAGAGGAAACTATTTGGTCGTGTACAACACCCAGATGATAGCAGTGATAGTGATAGTGATTTCAAGGTCATTGAAAGCAGTTCTGGTGACAGTGAGAGTGAATATTCCCTAGTGAAGCAGCAGTATGTACGGCGTAGCATGCGGTCTGGTAGTGTTTCATATGTTGCTCCAAGGGGAAGGAGAAACTCTGGGAGCACATCCCGTGGCCCTACACCACGACCTGATAGTGAAGATGACGATATTGTAACGATGGGTATGAATGGTGACAGTGAGGGAGGAGGCAGTGGTGGTGATAGTGAGGGTGGCACGGCCCATGTGGCACCATCAGCGGGCCACGCTACTACCCACGCTGCTGACTCAGCACAACAACCAGCCTCACCCTACCCCACACTCCCACAGCCTGCACCACCACAACCTGCACAACCACAACCTGCACAACCACAACCACAACCACGGTACAATATCCAGACCCCACCAGCAGACCGCATCTGGG
This sequence comes from Cherax quadricarinatus, assembly GCF_026875155.1. Classification (NCBI taxonomy): domain Eukaryota; kingdom Metazoa; phylum Arthropoda; class Malacostraca; order Decapoda; family Parastacidae; genus Cherax; species Cherax quadricarinatus. The sequence goes on from NC_069416.1 coordinate 7,576,982, forward strand.
ATTGGCAGGACGGTGACGAGTTTGTTCCCAGTCCCCATGACTTTGATGAAACACAAAGTGGAATAAAGCCATCTTGTTCACTTGGGAACAATGCCAGTGAACTGGACTGCTTTGAGTTATTCTTCGATGAACCCCTGATGGACATCATTGTCAGGGAAACAAACACATACTGTGATTACACCATAGCAAATACAATTCTCTCACCAAAATCACGGCTACACAAGTGGAAGGAGACAACTGTGGCAGAGATGTACCTGTTTTTTGCCACAATAATGCTTATGCCACATGTGTATAAGGACACTGTCACCACATACTGGGCAACAGAATGCCTGATTTTAACTCCAGGTTTTAGTGACATTATAGGTGTCAATCGTTTCCTGATACTGTTACGTATGTTACACTTTTCAGACAAAACCAGGCCTGACAGAAGCGACAGGTTATATAAGATCAGAAATGTGTTTATGTACCTGAAACAAAAGTGCTGCATGTATTTTCATCCCTTCAGGAAGCTTGTTATTGATGAGTCCTTGATTTTATTCAAAGGAAGATTCTCATTCAAGCAATATATACCAAGCAAGAGGAAACGCTTTGGTACAAAGCTATTTGTACTGTGTGATTGCAGAAGTGGTCTAGTTTTGGATATCATTGTGTACACTGGCAGTAATACTTTGAGAGATACCATGAAGTTATTGGGTATCTCTGGTGATGTGGTTCGAACAATGATGGAACCATATCTTGGTAAGGGGCATATGTTATTTACTGATAACTGGTACACAAGCCCCTTACTCAGTGATTTCTTGCGAGTGAACTTGACAGACGTGTGTGGCACAGTGCGTGGTAATCGTAAACATATACCAAGGTTCAACGCTGGCACTCGCAGAGGTGAGGTGCAAGCCTTTTTCTGCCAATGACATCATGGCATTTCGGTGGCATGACAAACGTGATGTCACATTGTTGACATCAGTTCACAGAAACGAAATAGTACCCAGTGGCAGGGACAACAGAGAGACCAATGAACCCATTCTAAAGCCTGCAGCTGTCATAGACTACAACCTCAATATGCACTTAGTGGACAAATGTGACATGCAGATTGGGTTTGCAGACTGTGTACGCAAGAGTTATAAGTGGTATATAAAACTTTTTTTCCATCTTGTTGATATCTCTATGCTCAATGCTTATAACATATACAAGTTGAAGACCAACAAAACACCAAAATATGGTGAATTTTGCCTGTCAGTAATCAGACAAATAATTGCAAAGTACCAAGGAGCAACTCCTGCAATAGACCAGCGCCCACAGACGTCGTCTCGTATGAGGCCTGGTGATCACTACCCCATACAACTGCCTCCTACTACTGCCAAGAAAAATGCTCAGAAGAGGTGTTATGTATGTATGCATACCACAAAACGCCCACAAACACGCAGAGACACTCGTTTTATGTGTGAGGAGTGTGAAGTGCCCCTCTGCATATACCCATGTTTCAAAGAGTTCCACAAGCTGCAGCAGTTCTAGGAACGTGTTTAGTGACTGTACATATGTATATATATTATGGAACAATAGTAATAAACATTGTTTTGTATTGTTTGTTTGTGTAAACAAAGTGTATACACAAACTAATAGTGATAAAGTTTGTTCTGTTATTGTGTTGTAAACAATGAGTGTATATTTGAACAATGCACCTTACATTGGTCTCACAGGCCACATAAGTTACCTGGAACAGAAAAATATAGAAAAATGCAAGAAACCTTTGAATTAGAGTAAATAAAAGAATACCGGGTGGGGGGCAGTCGCCGCTGTTGCCGTACGCACGTCACTTTCTGCAAACTTTGCGGCTCTATATCTTGGTAAGTACTGATGGCAAAAAAATTTTTTTTTTTAGGCTTAAAACACTACTAAAAATATTCCTAACATTTTCATAAGAAAAAATAATTTTTTTTTTCGAATATTTGGCGACATAGAATGACAGTTTCAGAGAGGGGCCTGAAACAGTCAAAGGGTTAATGGATAATGTACTGTGTAGGTGCTTTACATAATGAGAAGCATTTCTTTTATTCATTGGAACTATGGCTAGGGGTAAAAGTAAGCAGGTTAAAACATTAAATGGAGAAAAAGAAATTGGAATGACTTATGCAGCAAGTAGCGCCAGTAGCTCTGGTGGCCTGGTGGTTAACGCTCTCGCTTCACACGGTGAGGGCCTGGGTTCAATTCCCAGCCAGAGTAGAAACATTGGACGTGTTTCTTTCCACCTGTTGTCTATGTTCCCCATCAGTAAAATGGGTACTTGGGTGTTAGTCGACTGGTGTGGGTCACATCCTGGGACACTGACCTAAGGAGGCCTGGTCACAGACCGGGCCGCGGGGGCGTTGACCCCCGGAACTCTCTCCAGGTAAACCAAACAGTAGCAGCAGGTTGGTGTGGCGACCCTGGAAATTTGAAATTATGCTAGCCAAAATTAGTGCCGAATAACTGAAGGAACCGAATAACTGATTGCCTAATTTGTGATGACGGACCTGTATTTATATTTTTTACATGCAAGTACTTTTGCAATATTTCATAAAATCCGATCAGTCTTTATCAGATTTTGAATCGGTCTCCTATCCATCGTCGTCTTCATTTTGAACATATTTCTGATGCAACATCATCGATACCAGCTAATATCACATGCCGTGCCAAAGAGGAGGAGTTCCAGCCATTACATTAGGCATGAGTTAATTAAATATTTGACCAAATATAGCAGGCTAATTTTTAAGTTGATTAATTTGTATGACCCACAAATGTTATAAATACGTATCCAAATGGCCCTTGGCAGAAAAAGGGCTCTCCACCCCTGGACTAGAACAGTCAGACAGAAAACCCAGAGTCTGGTGATTTTTCTAGAAACTGTGCAGGATTTTCTTTTTTTTACTACAATTTGTGACAGAGGTAACTAGAGGAAAAATTCTGCCGGACTTGGTTCTGGCAAGCAAGAATTCGTAGATAATCTTGAGGTTAATGAAAAACTTGGAGGAAGTTATCACAAATCACTTGGTTTTAATATTTCATGGAGCTACCTAAATTATGTTTAAAGATAAGGTTTCTGATTTTGGTAGTGCAGACTTGGAAGGATTACTTGAAGAGTGTTGACTGGAGTCACCTCACTAGGGAGTATCAGGATGAGGATCTGACAGATGATGCTGATGCTTTGCCAATATGACAATTTCCAGACCATTGTACAAGCTGCTCAGTGCATATATATTTCAAACAAAGAAATTAGATCAAACATAAATGAACCTAAAATGGACGAATAATAGTCTGATACATCTTTTGCGTGAAAAGAAGCATGGGCGAATCAAGAGGGAAGAGGGTCACCTTATGGCCCCAAAGACCAAAAAAAAAAAAAATAAAAATAAAAAAAATAAGAAAGACTAAAGTAGATTATGAACTGAAGATTGCAAGGGAATCAAAGGCCAAGTTAAATGTTTTCTTTCTGGTATATAGGAGGAAGATTAGGGAAAAGATTGGTCCATATGAATATAACTCGGGTAAACTTGGTGCCAAAGAAATGTGTACCGATTTATACTCATATTCTCTTACTTTTTACACAAGAGGACACAGTTGAAATCCCAGAAGTCAGGGTAAAAATAAATTACGCAAGATCAATGAATGTCACTAGTGACGAGGTCCTTAGAAAAATAATTAAATTAAAACCAAACAAGTCTCCAGGCTCTGGCCCACTGTTTTCAAGGGTTATAAAGCAGTGTAAGTAGAAACTTGTTAATCCATTATGTGGTTTCTTCAGCAAATCACTGCAAATGGGTATTGTACCAGATAAGTGGAAAATGACAAACATGATACCTATTTATTAATTGGGAGTTACGTCGTTAGTCTTAAATTGTAGACCGTTTATTCTAACTTCATTTGTAAGACAACTGATGGAGTCAGTAATTGTGGACGAAATTCAAAGCCACCTTGAAAAATATAATTTGATCAGTAAATCCCGGCATGATTTTACAAAAGGGTGTTGTGTGCCTTATAAATTTGTTAACTCTGTGTGTGAAGGTATTTGAGGCAGAACTACGATAATGCATATACTACAATGGTACCTCGAGTTTCGGCCATAATTCTTTCCAGAAGGCTGTTCGAGTGCTGTTACTGAACGAATTTATTCCCATAAGGAATAATGTAAATTAGATTAGTCCATTTCAGACCCCCAAAAATACACTTACAAAAGCACTTACAATAATATGCTTACATAATTGTTCGAGTTGGGAGCTGTTTGAAACTTGAGGTACCACTGTGTGTATTTCAGTGAGGCTTTTGATAAAGTTCTAATCAGTCTGTTGAAGAAAGTATCAACTCATGGAATCAAGGCATGGTTTGGCTAATAGGCAACAAAAAGTTTACTTAAATGGGAAGAACTCGGAATGTGGGGAGCAGTTACTGGTGGTGTTCCACAGGGGTCAGTATTGGGCCAGTTGGAGTTCATACTATATGTAAATGACAGAGATGAAGGAGTAAATAGTGACATAAGCAAGTTTGCTAATGACACTAAATAAGACTCATATAAATATGACTGAGGGCAATGGAACTCTACAGGAAGTTCTGGATAGGTTGAGGCTGTGGCCAAAGTTATGGCAGATGCAGTTTAATGTTGATGAATATAAGGTTCTGTTCCTAAGAAAAGAAAATAACTACAGTAGGGCCTCGACTTACGAGTGTCTCAACATGAGAATTTTTCGAGATACGAACTGTTGCTCAGTTGCCTTTTTTGCTCTGAGTTAGGAGCCAGCATCCAAGTTATGAGCCAGCTTCCCCCGCTTCCCCCTCAACACACAACCCACACACCTCGCTTGTTTATCTATGATTTTATGTTTTAATTCCATGGAAATCATCCTCTTTTTCTTCTCAACACTGTCCATTGCACTTACTTTCTTAGGACCCATGGTTAGAAACAAGAAATTTGGCAAAATAACTCAGAAAATGGAAGGAAATAATGACAAAATCTCCTCCCACAGTGAGGTAAACAGTGCCCTGTGCCAGCCAGCATCAAGGTTCCTTGATGCTGGTGAGGGGCTCTTGATCTAGGGAATTGGATCTATGCTCCAATTCCCTAAATTAATAATAATAATAAACTTCAGAAGACTGCCATTAATTAGCGCTGCGAACAGCAAAACATCTGGTGAGCAGTGCACATGTTTACCTCGTTCTGGGAGGATATTTTCTCATGATTTCCTTCCATTTTCTGCAGTTATTTTGCCAAAATTCTTGTTTCTAACCAAGTAAGTGCAAAGGACAGTGTTGAGAAGGAAAAGAGGATGATTTCCATGAAATTAAAGCATGAAATCATAAATAAACATAAGCAACGTGTACGAGTTATTGACTTAGCCAGACAATATCAATGTAGTACATTTACGATATGTACGATACTAAAGCAGCAAGAGTTGATGAAAGCTATAGAGCCAACCAAGGGCGTTACAGTAATTTCTAAGTGTAGCATTAAGAGTGTAGCAAGTAAGTTAAGTGATTAAGTGATAGAAAAAGGTTGAAACTAGCTCCTCCAGTGTTGTTGTTGGAGGTTTATAGGGCCACTGACAACGTACGTGGCCCTGCCTATCATCCACCACCCTCAACCTCTCCCAGCATCTGCTCCGAGGTAAGTGTGTATATGTACTTTACACATACTATAACCTCTTTATTTCTTTACATTCTATGTTGTGTTTTATTATGTTTTTATACAATACAGTGGACTCTCAACCAGTGGCTTTAATTTGTTCCAGAGAGCTCGCCTTTAGTCGAATTAGCCATTAGTCGAATTAATTTTCCCCATAAGAATTAATGGAAATCCAGTTAATCCCTTTCAGATAGCCAAAAGTATTAACAAAAAAATATTTTTTTTTAAAGATTAAATATAAATATACATACAGAAAACTGACAAATATAAAGCACTAATAAAATGGATAAATGAAAATTTAACATCACACTTAACTTTATTGACTTACCTTTATTGACTTGACTTGTTGGTGTATGGAAGACACATAGGAGGCAAGAGGAAGGCAAGTTTATTATGCTTCAATATGATGCTAATATCATCTCTACGGCTTATTTATCTATCACAATTCATCTAATATGACATTATAAACAATATTAATAACATAGAAACATGAGATATACTTGAGAATGAATAAAATGTGTCATAAATGTATGAGATGACTAAATGGTGTAAGTGTTATTGTTGGGTTTAAGGGCCGCCACTGAGAGAGGCCTTGTTGGAGGTGGAGGCTTCTGCCACCAACACTATCACACTTTATCCTGGTATACACATATACAGCTACATAGATTATCATACATAGCAGCACATTTGTAAAGTACCTTGGATAACCCAAAAAAGTCAGAGTGACTTACGTATTTCCATTGGGGTCCTTTTATATTTACACTTACCTTGGAGGAGATGTTAGTTTAATTAGTTTGATGGAGGAGATGCTGGCAGAGGTTTAGGGTAGTGGAAGATAGCAGGTCAGCGTATGTTCAGCAGATATACACGCATCCAACAACATTGGAGAGTTACTTTCGTGTCGTTTTTCTGTCGCTTACTCGTTTAACTTACTTGCTACACTGTTAATTCTACACTTTATCGCTGGCTGGCACTATAGCCTTTATGATACCTGCTGCTTTAGTATCGTACATATCGTAGAATCACTGAATCACTGCAGAAGGCACACTGTCCCCTCTTTGGTACTCTGCTACAAGTGTTTTCTTGAATTTTATTGTTTATTTTCTTCTTTATCACAAGGCTGGCACTAGAAACTTTCTTTGGGCCCATGGTGGCTTTTTTAGAAGTTACATGCACTAAAAACAATGGAATAATACAAAATATATCACATGTACGCATGTAATTGACCACAACGGCTTGTAAACAATGGGACACTGGCTATACACGGAGTCTTGGAGTGGCTGGGCGCTCAGGATGAAAGCCTTGAGACAAGTTTTTCGGTGTTGGTAGAGCCAATATTTGACGCCAAAGAGAGCCTTGAGTCGATTTTGGCGTTAGACGATGCCGCCGTTAGTTGGGAGTCCACTGTATTTCTTATTTATAAATTATATACATTGTTTCAGTGCTTTCCTTATGAAACTAGTGATCTACTGTTATTAACCTCCCAAACACTCCATTTTCTTTTATAATAAGAACATGGGATGGTATGTAGTCAAATCAGGAGGGGGAATGGACTCTGCAGCCATCACCACTAGTCACATTCATAATGACATATTTTATTCATTCTAGAGTATATATCATGTTTCTATGTTATATCGTTTATTACGTCATATTAGATAAATTGTGATAGATAAATAAGCCGTAGAGTTGATGTAAGTGACATAGTCAAGTATTTTGTCCTGCCACTAGAGAGCAGGAATTCCACTGGAATGGATTAATGGCATTTCAGTTAATTTAAATGAGG